>BSBK01013587.1:2500-232500 GCA_027943335.1 Chamaecyparis obtusa | reverse complement strand
CATGCCAAGGGGTAGCTGTATCTTACTTCAAATTGAACTCAACCTTTGAACTTTTTTTAGTTCAGAGTTCAAGGTTCAATGGATGCTCTCAATCTAAGAGGAGAAAAAGGTGACGACGATGTGACGAAAATGACAGTTGGCAGAGAATATGGCATCCACGCATGGCACATATATAATCATTATGAGAAGTGGCATTTACGTGTCATTTCACTCATGAGAAAGTAAAACAATTAATGCAGTGATCAAGAGAACCTCATGTCATCATCATTTAAATCTTTTGGTTGTCAATTCATCATTAATTGCAAATCTCTTGCAATCTTGTGAAGAATTCATAAATAAATGGGTGATACTTAGTTCTTTTATCTATTGTGGGGAAAATTTCTTTTGGCGAAGGTAAGGGTAACATAGCAACTGAGGTATATTTTTCCCTCTCAAAGCTTAGGGAATTACGTGAATTAACAAGTTAGTCATCTTTTCTTGGCGCTCTTGATTCAAATTGAAGGTGCTTGTATTTTTGAAGTTAAAATGATCTTGTAGAGCTTCTATGTTTCTTTGTTCCTCTTTATTTGTATTGATTCACTGTGAAACCTCCACTCCCAAAATTTGGGTGTACATATTGCTTAATAAGTTTGTTTCCTGAGTGCGACGACACATCAATATGGTTAGGGGCATTATAAGAAATTAGGAGAAAAGTTAAGAATCTTGTCCCCAGTTCTATGATAGAAAAATTAATCTAGAGTGGATTGGCAGAAGCTGTTGCATTTCCCATAGTGACTTTGTGCCCAGAATTGGTAGTAGAATGCACCAAACATTACAACATGGAAGATAAATGCATCAAAAAGATAGATGGAAGCCCTTTGGTCTACATAAACAAAGATGTCATTCTAACTGCGATGGGTATTCCTGAGAAGGACCCCTACGAGGGATGGACTATTCCCTCTTTGCAATCCATTTTCTCTACCAAACGAACAAGTCTATAGGAATGAAATCACTCAGAATTGACTATTGAAAGCACAAAAGGGAGGGTCTAGGCTTCCTAAACCTCTTACTATAGACCATTTTAAACCAAAGGTTGTAGAGTTCGTTATATTACATAATATAATCAAGGAAAATTGACACACATATTGGTGGAAAGATTGGATGTATTTCTACATCCAAATAACCTTAGGAGGACAAAAATTCATTGATTGGGTTGACAGTATTGTAGATGAACTTTACCATCAGTTGGTAAATTTCTTAGGAGGGAGTAATTTCTATATGACCTCTTACTTGTTCTATGTTCTGGCGTGCACTAGAGAGTGGAAGGGTCTCTTCCATTAATTACCTACCCCCAATATGAAAGTGTATGACTATTATCCTCATCTACATAAATAATTTCACACAAGTAACTTCATAAAATTGAATGGTATCCTTTTCAGAAGGTTAGTCTATTAATTGCAGGGAAATGTTGAACAAAGGATGTCTGAAGAGGCTAAAAACCTTATCAACACTTATGGAAGTTTCTTCATTTAGTTAATGATATTTTCTTACATTAGAGTCAGTGGTTTTGAAGGTGAACTGTTCAAACTGCCAAGATATGCCTTCGATAGCCACATCATAATGAAGGTTGGCTACCAATTGGCTCATGTGCATAAAGGTGTGAAAGAAAAGAAAGGTAGGGCAAAATCAATTTTTCCCATTGAGATGGGATCCTACACATGTAAAACGTCCTTAGATGCCCTCAATCTAGAGCTAGAACTAAACAAGTTGAACCTGAGAACTTTTGAAGCAAGGAAAGATTTTGACAGTAGAGGTTATGAAACTTAGCATTTCAATTTGCCTACTGAGTTTCAAAATCTTCCTTAGATGGAAGATTGCTGGGAAAATTGCATAGATGATTTTGAGGTTAGGAGAAGATCCTGGTCAATATTCACCCTCAACCAAGTTGTTACCCTAAACATAGATGTTGACACCAAGGGATAGAAGAAGAGGAGGGCAGAGAGGTGATTGATGATTAATATGAAGCAAGAGTTAGAGGATTACCACTTCTTGAAATAGACCAAAGTATTGATGAAATAGATAGTATACCTATCAAAACTCTCAGTGTGATCAAGAGAAATGAGAAATGGATCAATACTAAGAGGCCTCATGTTCATAAAAGGCATAATACAAGGGGATCTACACTCACCACTTTTGTTGGAAATCCTATTTATTCATCTAACATTGATGTTTTTACTACAAGTCTTTCCAAATTTAAAAATAAGAAAACTCCCAAGTCTAAATCTAGAAAATAGAACATTCCTTGTACCACATCATCTGCATGAGTCACATGGACCAAATCCAAAAAAGAAGATGTTAAAGTGGTTGGGGAGAAAGAAGTGATCAATCTAGACGAAATGGAAAACCCAATGTCACAGAAAAACATTCAGGACACACTTTTTGAAGATGCTCAAACTCTAAAGGTCGGTCAGTCCGATACTGGGAATTCCACAATGGTTGTAATGAATACTCCTCTGTAGACACCACCCCCCACACACAAATGGATGGAAACATATATTATAAAGAAAAGGAATGTGCTACCCATCACATTACCCATGGAAGACATGGTTAAAAAAATATTTAGGGACCACGGTGAAACCAAAAAGAATCAGGATTGAGTCTATGATTGATATAGACGAGAAGACATGATGCTGGGTAGCTGAGCGCACGGTCCCTAAAAATGACAAAGATCTCATCAAGGCTACTGTCGATGAATTTACAATCAAAAAGATAGATCTCAAAGTTGCAACCAGGGCAACAGATGCAAAGCATCTAGAAACCTCCACTAAGAAAATATTACACAAGACTTTCAAGGATGAGAGAGACAAGAAATAAATGAAAGCCATAATCAAGAAGTTGGTAGAATTCATATAGGAAGTCTGAGATCCTAGTCCCCTACCATTAGCCCAAATTCCTCAATCTTTCAACCCTCGTTCACTTGAAGTTAGGAAAACCCTTGATCAAATTCAAAGGAATAAACTTATTGTTGATGTGTTTGGTAAGTGAATACAGGGAATGATCCAGCGTGGAGGTGACTATATCACCCAGTAAATCCAAACTCATGGGACCATTACAACATCAATCTCAAAGATATTAGTAGAGCTGGCTGAATGGGACAAAGAAAAGAAGAAATGGGCAAATATAATGAACCAGATGAATGAGATCAAAAAATATGGAGTAACCAAATTTCTTGCTGAGAAACCAGTCCCAGGCCTAGATGAGGATGTCCTCTATGTATTGAATAAAACTATTGAATGCCAAAATTTAATTATCAAAGCAAGATATGAAGGGGCTACCCATTTGTTGAATGAGTTAAAAGGACTGAAAGATACAATGCAAAAAGATATGAAGTATCTAAACATCACTCTAATGAGTGAAGGTGGTCAAAATATTAAAGATGCAAAGGAGATGACCTAAGAATTCGAAAGGGAAATTTCAGCAATTAGGGATAATAAAGATCTCACAACTGAGGACTTCACATCGATGGCTATTATCGAAGTAATGCTGGTAGTTTGTGTAGATCCAGGTGTGAAAAGACAACAAGGTGCTCAAACAGAGGATAATGGATATATTACCTTGCCACATCATGCCACTATTATCAGTGTTTCTAGCACTCACGAGGAGTGGAGGAATGCATGCACCACCAACACCTCTCATGACCAGTCTATGGGGTCTAGCTTGTTTGCCACTCTTTGATCGTGTCCCATTGATCTTGGACTGCTTCCAGTCTTTTTGCTCATGCTTTTTAGTTTTAAAATTGTTTTCATTCCAAAACTCTGACATTATTTACAACGTTTTCTCTATTTTATGGATGAAATGTGTGAAATCAACATGGTCATTGTGAAGTCTCCAAGGCAATTGCAATATTGCCTCTAAAATAGTTTTGTTGCCAACTCATTTTTTTTATATTTCTATAGCATTCCCCTAAATATTTGACTTCATTAAGATGCTTTAAATCAAGCTAATAGTAACATTAATATGAAGAAACATTTTAATAAAAAAGGCAATATCATTGGCACTATTTTCTAGGCTTTCAAAATATAATCAAATGAAAGTCACAACTAATCTTTTGCGCATAAACATCACACATGAAATAACAAAGAAGAACAACTATGTTGTTGTGGATTTTGTTATCTTCATTGTTGCTAGCCTTGTTCCATTCTTGGTTGGTTTTCTACTTCATGCGTACGTCTATGTGATGACTATATGTAACTATATGTTATATGGACGGTCTTGTTGTACTCTTCTTACTGGCATGTTGTTATAGACACTTTGAATGATGCTTTTATCACAACTACTCTTTCTATCATACATCAAAATCTAATTTATAAACAAATGTTTTCAACCATCTATTTTAAAAATAAAATTATATAGCCAACATTAATCTTAAAATAAAACAACATTAAAATAAATTGAACACACAATTATTTTAATACTTATAAGAACTAAAATAATTTAAATTTATAATCTAATATATCTATTATATATATATATATATATATATATATATATATATATATATATATATATATATATATATATATATATATATATATATATATATATATATATATATATATATATATATATATATATATATATATATATATATATATAATCTAATAGAAATTATCTATTCATAATATATATAAATAAAATGTGATAAGGTGGATCATATTCAATATATATAAGAAGATGGGTCATATTCAACTCTTAAGTGATTTTGAAAGATCTTTACAAACTAATTCTTCTATCAATAAATCTTAATCAAAAGATTATCACATCATCACACTTAAAAAACAAAATATCAAATACCTTATAATCTAGAATAAGGGCCCATACTAATTAGAAAAACATCAAATCTTATAAATCAAAAGATATATATATATATATATATATATATATATATATATATATATATATATATATATATATATATAATATATATATATATATATATATATATATATAATAGAAATTACCTATTCATAATATATATAAATAAAATGTGATAAGATGGATCATATTCAATATATATAAGAAAATGGGTCATATTCAACTCTTAAGTGATTTTGAAAGATCTTTATAAACTAATTCTTCTATCAATAAATCTTAATCAAAAGATTATCACATCATCACACTTAAAAAACAAAATATCAAATACCTTATAATCTAGAATAAGGGCCCATACTAATTAAAAAAACATCAAATCTTATAAATCAAAAGTGTGCTACTCATTATTGTCCCCACATAAAAATTTCAAGCGTAAAAAAGCAATGCATAGATAACAACACATGTATATATGACAAAAAGAAGGGGCAAAAAGGCATACTTAGAACAAAGATTGACATGATGTCTTGTTCATTACACCGTGTGTAAAAGTAGGAGTGGCGTGTAATCATTGAGAATGAAATCCCATACTCTTTCCTTTGCTTTGCTTGCTTAGTTGGATAATATATATCTTTATCTAATGAAGATGCCACCTTAAATTTAAAAGAAAGAAACATTAAATTATAAATTTTTAGAAAAAATGTTGGTTGCACTTAAGGTAAGTATCAAATGAAAACAAATGTCTAAGATTTTAATAATGAAATTATTGCAATAAAATGATTATAGAATGCATTGAAGTTTTAATTTTATTGAGAAAAATGAAAAAAACAATTATAAATTTTTCTATGGAGAAATTTTTAGATATATTTTTTTAAGAATGTTCTTAAAATTTAGAAATGGATTATAAGATTTTTATTTGTGAGTTATATGCTCCAATGAAAATAAAGATTTTTGTATTTTTTTTATTATATATAAGAGTTTTAAAGTTATGATAAAGAATTTAAATTTCCTTTTAAATTAGATTAAATTTTAAGTTTTTTTATTAAAATTTCTTTGAAATTTTTTATTTAAAAAATGTAATTATTAATTTTTTTTATTGAATAATAATTAAATATTTATCATACTTTTTAGTGTATGAGGTGGTATTTTATTTTATGTCAAAAGATGTATTAATATTAATCAGTAGATTTTGTAGAATGTTTCTTGCTTTACAGGGGGAGCATCCAATTTGGCGCCAAGTTCATCTTCTCTCCGAAGATATAAGATCAAAGGTTGATATATTAAAGGATTAAAACAAAGGTGTATTCACATTTAAATTGATGTAACTTATTGGAAGCTTGTAATTCTTGAAAATTTAAAATTTCTTAAGAGAGTGGGTATGCCCACGGATCTATGTATGTAAAAATCTTGACAGAGTTCGAGTCATGGGAATGCCCACGTATATTTTGTATTAGGAACATGACTTTTTGTCCTGGGCACGGCTCGGGGTTTTCTCGACCCCGTTATATTGTAAAATTAATTAATATTAATAAAATTTTGGCTCCAGCCTTTTACCGATAAAAATAAAAATAAAAAATTTATCAGACTTTTTATTTTCTTTTTTGAAGGACGTATCTCTGTACTAGGGATTTTCTTCCTATCTTCTTTTCCCATGAATCTTTTTGAAGCAGATTTTGATTAATACAAATATAGTGGCTCACGACTTTTATAAAAAAAATAAAATAAAATAAAACATTTACATTGTCCCTCTAATCTATGTGGTATTGTGGGACATGTCATGGTCACATTAAAAATTTTACCAAACACATTGCAGTTAATAGGATGTGCTCTAATAAAAAATGTCTACATTAGAATAGACAAGTTTTGTATTAAAAATTGTTAATATATAAATTATGTTTTAAATAATTATATTTAGATGATTACAAAATATATCATTATTAAAAAAATTCTATGATATAAGTATTTGCACTACTAATAACATGCAAAATCATATGATTGGCAATTTGATGAAAATCACATGATTGACAATTCCATGGATAGTATTTCAAATACTACTTGTTATATAGAGACTTCTCAAATTAAGAAAAATCAAACTCCATTAATAATTTGGAGTCTTCTTTTTTTATTTTTATTAAACAAGTGAATAAGATTTATTATTTGTAAAACATGTTATATTTTCTATTTGTTATATGTAAAAAAATGTTAGTAAGATTCACTATTTATAAAACAATGTTAGAATATGATTATACAATACTGCTTCCATATAAATATACTTTCTTAAATATAAATATTTTCAAAATATAATTAAAATTAAAAATCAATAATTTTTGAAATGTTAATACAAAAATACTTACACAATCAAATTAAAACAACAACTTACAATTCAATATAAAACTTCAAAATAAACACAAATTGATAAATAACACATCACAATTCTTAAAATTTCAATATCTTGATAATGACACATCATATATATTAACACATTATAATCATAATAGTAATAAATCTATTTCAAATTGCAAACTCCTCCTCTATGTAGACCCTTTATTTCCACATGATAGTGAGTACCCTCATAGAAAATCACGTGGAAACTTCTTTTTTATAGATAAAATCTAAATTAATATAAAGTAAATAATCCTTTTACCAAATTTTAGATAACAAATTAATAATGATAACAATTTCCTTTGAAAATCTACCACATATTCATATAAAATATAAATCTAATTAATATTTCAGATAACAAATTAATAAATTTGAGGTAGAATCTCAAATTGATTAATTAAAAAATTAAAAAAAGTGAGGTAGAATTTCCTAGGGAAATCTACCTTCTACCTCAATAATAATTTCCAAACGGGCAAGGTGCAGATTCAATCCAGATGTCTTGGAGAGCATTCCATTGAGCTCGGAGTGCATCTGCACCGTCCTGTACATGATTTCTGACAGGGAAACTTGTGCAGCTGGAGGCAATTCTTTAGTTGCAGTGGAGCGTTCAACTAATAAAGGAATGTCCGGTACACCGTCCCACTCACTCCATACTGAAAAAAAGATGCCATTATACTGTTGCAAATAGCGGTCAGCATCAAAGGTCCATGTTTTTGGAAGCAATTTCTGAGGATATCTGAAGTTAGTCTAGTCCGTGAAATAGCATTGAGTAATCGTCAATCGCCACCTTCTCGCACAAAACACGACAACACCAACACCGTCAGCAAACTCATCAGGTGGAGGATATCTACTTTTGAAGTCCCGTTTCCCACCATTAGACGCACCTCTGTACGCTTTGCACTACCCTGCGCATTCCCTGCTCATCATTATTTAATGACCTTACCATTCCATTCATGTGGATCTTCAAACACTTTCAGTTAAGAAGTTCAGCGTACCCAATTCATGATTTTCCAGTAACTGGACATTAAAGAGGAGTTGTTTGTACAGGGTTGAACAGTTCTGGTTACAAGTTTTGGGCATGACAATCAATTTTTCCATTGATTGGGCATTAAACAGAGGTTTTCATTAACTGGGCATGGAACAGAGGTTTCCATTAACTGGACATCAAATAGGAGTTGTCGTACAGGGTTGAACAGTTGCATTTACAAGTTTTGGGCACCTTACAATCAACATTTGTTGATTGGGCATTAAGTAGAGGTTTTCATTAACTGGGCAGCGAACAGAGGTGTTGTTTGTACCTGGTTTTGAACAGGACTGTTTGTTTATTTATGGGTTTGTATTGATTTCCAAGCTGTTTTGCTCCCACCATGGAAGTGCTCAGGAAGCTCATGCTAGCTCTATTATGGGCATTTTTTTTGAACGAGGTTTTTCAAATGCAACATGTTTCTGGTGCAACTGTTAGCTACGATAGCCGAGCTATAGTGATTGATGGAAAGAGAAGAGTTCTGGTATCAGGTTCTATTCATTATCCTCGCAGCACGCCGGAGGTATTCGTAGTTTCCTTTATTTTCCATGAATGAAATCTGAAAAAAGAAAAAATAAAACACTTATTATTGTAACTGAGTTTGCATCAAATAGAAAAAAAATCCTTTTGTTTTCAATAAATTTAAGCAGGTTTTTTAAAACTGGGTTTACATCATATTGAAGTGTTGTTGGTTTGGCAGATGTGGCCTGATATTATTCAGAAATCCAAGGATGGAGGGTTGGATGTCATTGAGACTTATGTGTTTTGGAATGGCCATGAACCCGCACAAAATCAGGTGCCAATGTCTGTAATTTCTATGGAATAAATATTTCAGCGTAGAGAAATTTCTGAGTTCATCCACTAGGACTTGAGATTCTGTCTTATTGGGGATTTTAAATATTGATCCAAAAAATCAGATTTTGAAATGTGAGCAGAATGTTCAGCGTTTTATCCACAAAATACAAAATTGGATTTTGTGATGTGATAAGTAATATTTTTCTACGACTCAGTCCCTCATGTAAAAAACGAGCCTTGCTTTCCTGGACATAGTCTGGTTGCAATCTTAGGAACAATGGAAACAAGTTTGCAATATGTACCAGGAGTCTTCTTAAAAACATGGTTGGAAATGCCTTTTTTAAAATCTTAAAGAAAGATATATCCCAGTCCAGGTCTTACATGGTTGTGTTAATAGCTTGCTAAAAACTTCATAGTTTTCAACATGTTTTGCAGTACAACTTTGAGGGAAGATTTGACTTGGTGAAGTTCATAAAAACAGTTCAACAGGCTGGACTGTATGCTCATCTTCGCATCGGTCCCTATGCATGTGCAGAATGGAATTATGGGTAAGTCTCTTTACCTTCTTTGCTCTCCCATTTCATTCTTTCTGTGTGTTTTGGTTTTACTATTTTTAAGCTGAAATTGACTTGGTAGTTTAATTTTTCTGTATGGGTAGAGTGAAGTCAAGACAAATTCTTCAGGTTTTACAAGATTTATTAAGACTATTGTCAAAGATCTTTTTAAAGATAAAATGTGGTTTGAATGTTTTGTTACATATTTGGTATCAACTGTTTGAAACCGAGCCTTTCTGTAAGTCCATCATCAACATATGCACAGTAATCCCCAATCTATGCTCGCAGCTGCCACTTTTTTCTTTAAAAACATGCATACTGAAAGCTCCTTCCTTTGCGGAATCCTTATGGGCTACTGCAGAATAAATTGTAAACTGCTTTCTGTTCAAATGCAGGCCCTATCATGTCCAAGGGTAAGTCTTCTCCTCTCTAGGCACTCCAATAGACTCACAGCGAGATCTCTATTTATAGTTTCTCTATTCATTGTTCAGTTTTTTCTGGTTTTTCAATGTATCAGTTTTGCCATTCTTTTGGTGGTTCATTTTTATTTTTTTCTTCCATACACGACTTCTGTAGGACGAAGGAGATATGGTTTTTGTAAGTCAATCTTGCTAAGCGTTTGAAGTATAAATGATGTCCTAGATTCTTCTAGACTATTAGATACTCAGAATTTTCATATACCAAGTGCAATACATTTTGGTATGCTGATTTAGGAATTCCCTCGGTAAAGGTCTGGACAATGATAACTTCCAAGCCATCAAAGAACAAGAGCATTTCAGAAGCATGGATACTCAATGCTCAGCCAAACTGTAATTTAAAAACTGAGGCCATGGATGTCTGTTGCACACACATCTGGTGTCATCAACTTGACTGAAATGTGTTTTGATAACTGGCACACACACACATGTACACACACTATCGACAATCCATCTTATCTAGCTAAGAAAACTTCAAGAAATGATCAGTCAAATCACATCGTTATTGATTCAATTTGATACAGGGGTTTCCCGGTTTGGTTGCACTTCATTCCTGGAATCCAGTTCCGAACGGATAATGGGCCATTCAAGGTTAGGTACTTTCTTTTTATGTCTTCCATTATATGCGAAGGTTTTTATTTTGAGTTCCACTATGCAATTTAGCGCTCCGATCAATGAATAAAGTGAATATTTGTCAATCTATTGTAGCTCATTGAGAACTAAATTGAACCCCTTTCTCCCTTTTATGGTTGTTTGCTTTCTTCTGTAGACTGAGATGGAACGTTTCACCAGAAAAATTGTGGAAATGATGAAACAGGAGAAACTCTATGCCTCCCAAGGGGGGCCTATTATCTTATCTCAGGTCATTTTCTATCTTTATGAATATCAAATTTTTATCAGTGTCTGTTTTATATGTCTTTGCCTCTATTCATTATTGGGCATGCTTTGAAATAAAGAAAGAAAATATTATCTTGAATATTCCCATAAATGATGCACGCTTTTAGTCTGCAAATGATTCATTGTTAGGGATTTTTTTCAATAGTGTCCATTTATTAAAATGTGCATGCCTGCTACATTACTTTACTAGAGAAAGCCTATAAGAACAAAGATGAGATAGCTGCTTAGTTTTCAGGTAATTATCTTAATGCAATTTATCTCATATTGTAGATAGAAAATGAGTATGGCAATATTGCTCAACCATATGGAGAAGCAGGGAAGCGATATGTAAAATGGGCAGCATCCATGGCTGTTGGTCTAGACACAGGAGTCCCTTGGGTGATGTGTCAACAAGCAAATGCTCCTGATCCAGTTGTGAGTATATGTTTAAGATTTAACCTCTTTGGATTGTGCTTATATCAAGCTACTTTTGCAGCAAGCATCTTAGTTACATGTTATTGTGATCATAGTTATATTTTTTCTTGAGATTATTCCAATCTGGCAGAACTTGTGATATATATTCTTGATATTTACAACTTGAATGTGGTAAAATGCATAGGGCAAGACCATATTGAAGCAGAGAAGACATTTATGCAAAATTGTTCTGCCACAGAGTTCTTTATGAGCATTGCATTGGAAACTCTATGAGCATTGCATTGGAAATTAAATAATGTTTTTGAGCTTTTGCATTTGCAGATCAACACTTGTAATGGGTTCTACTGTGATGGGTTTACTCCAAATTCTCAAAGCAAGCCCACAATGTGGACAGAAAACTGGAGTGGCTGGTAACATCCTTATCTTATTAGGACTTGTATTTTTAGAAGGAATCAATTAAGAAATTGTAGAATATTCCAATGTCTTGCAGGAAAGCCATCTATAGCTGCCTTAAGTGCACACATTCGTATTTGTGTTAGTCAATTCCAAGCGTGTGCACACACACATATTTTCAATGCCATTTTGTTGGTATTCAAACTCGTAATGTATATTGTATGCATATTTATTTATCAATTTGTTGGCAGGTTTCTATCATTTGGGGGTCGTGTTCCTTATAGGCCTACAGAGGACCTTGCCTTTTCTGTTGCACGGTTCTACCAAAGGGGGGGCACATTTCAGAATTATTATATGGTATGCTTGTTTCATATAGTGAATTGATATGCTTTAAGACAGCGGCTTTATTTGTTATTTTTATTAAAATATAGATATATTCAATGTAAAATAATATATTCCAGACATGGAAGGTACCGCAGGACAAAAATAATTTCCACACACCACATTTCTGTGTTTGCAGTACCATGGTGGAACAAACTTTGGTCGCACAACAGGGGGCCCCTTTATTGCTACAAGCTATGATTATGATGCTCCTATCGATGAATATGGTAAATACTTGAAATATTGAATTATACATGTTCTATAAAATCAAGGTGTTTGCAAAAAGGTTACTAGGATATACGCTTGTGTATCTTTGTATCTGCTATTTGGACAGCAAAATTGTTCTTGTATAGAATTGCCTTTGAAAATGAAATTAATACAACTGACCAACTCAGGCTGCACATCTGTTCTACTATATAACTAACAGTTATCTTGGTAACATTAACCTTAGTAGCAAAAATCTTTCTTTGAGTAAACCAGCAAGCCAATAGATACAGATTATTTTCAATTAATTGGATAAAAAGTGTTTTAGGGGTAGGGAAAAAAATGGGCTAGAATTAGGGAAAAAACTAGAAATTTTTTTCTGCAGAAATGCGGAAAAAATCCCATAGGTGCTAATTTCCTTTTCCTAAAAAATTGTGATTATTCCAGATAAAATTGCCAAATTACTGGTAAAAAATTGGCTTGACCAATTAAATAAAAAAAAATTAGTAAATTTTTAGAAGGCAAATTGCAAAGGTTGCAAGTGGCAATTAATTGTGATAAATCAGCAATTTTTTGAACTGTCATAAACATGCAAATCTGGATCAAAACATAGACTAGATAATACCTAGGTGCCCAAGCTTGCTTGATTGAATAATATTATGTTAGGGATATTAAGGATGATAGCTGATGATCCTAATCCAAGGGGCGATCTGGGGGAGAGCCATGATAGCTTTCCATTTACATAACAAAAGTGGAATGGAATTCAATTACCTTGGTTGAAAACAGAAAAAGAAAAAGACAAAAATTTGGAAACTCTAAAAGAATGTAAAATTTAATGAAAATAGAAGACTGATTTGTTATTTCATGTTAAATATAGCGTATAAAGTAAAATAAAGCAAATGTATAAAAAATGCATAGGATTTTAAAAATCCATATTACTTCTAAATAAAGAGGGTTAACGAGGAAAAATAAAGGGCACAGAGCATGGTTTACTATTTCAGTGGCAACTCTGTTCTTTCTTCTGAAACCTTCACGAGCTTATAAGTTAAAAAACTAAGTTACCGGTTCGGGTTCGGGTTCGGGGACGGGTGCGGGTACAAGAACTCGGTACGTGGATACGTGAATTTTTTTTTAGGGGTTTAGGTACGTATGGGTGCATGCGTGCGTGCGTGTGTGTGTATATATGCATTATATATACAAAAGAAAAGAGAAATATAAAGAATTGTAAAACTAATTCATTTCATAGTATGATACTTGATCATTGAGCAACGCCAAATGCCAAAGATAAATATTAAATGCCAATTGATAGTTGAAAAATATTTGAATAAGCCATAAGTACCCACAAATGTACCAGTACTGGATGCGTACCCAAACACAGTTCGGGGCCTGTGGGTACGTACCCGGTAACTAAGTTAAAAAACCTTCCTTTTGTCAGAGACAATATATTTCCATTTCATATTAATCAATTTTGTATGCTATTGGATTAAACTTGGAGATTTTTTAAACATCAATGTTTCATATTTTATTACATGATCAATCATTAGGGTGAAGAGAGAAAGAGAGTAGCAAATTATAGAGATTAGCTTACTAAATACATTCATCAATGTTTTATTTTATTATTTACTAGATTTTCCAAATATTATTGACTCCAGCTAATTGGGTTTTTTATTATAGTGTGTTAGATCATTTTTGTTGTGTTCTAATAAACCTTTGATGTGGTTATTGTTTTCAGCCCTTTTGAAACCCTTTTTGTTATTCTGTGGATTTTCTTCATTCTTTCTAATTTTGGGACAATCCCTCTTCCTTTTGTCCTCTTTTTTGTTTCCCCACCTCCTTTCCCTCTTCTATTTAGCAAGCATAGCTTGCAATGTTCTCTTAGGGTCACCTTTTCTGTTTCACCACTTCCTCTTCCTTTTCTATTTGGCAAGCTAGTCCCTGCAATTTAGTATTTTATTTCTCTTTGGATAATGCAGTGTTTTTTTTTGATAGGTCAAAGGCCTTGGCCAAATAATTTTTATTAATTTTTTTTAACCTATTTATAGACCGACTCACTAGGGGCCCCGGTAGGAAAGAGTCGCTGGAGAAAACCTCCGGTCTTGCCCCAAAAGTAAAATCAAGAGCTATAGATTGATATTTTACAGTCATCTCGTTTGCAAACACGGGGTTTAGGAGAGGAAAATTTTATGACCTCATTTACATTCAAATGCCCATGGCATTTTGCTACAATTTACATCCCCTTTGCATTCATGAGGGGTTACATTGAATAATTGGTTACATTTAGCCCAATATTTTGTCATGGATTGATTCTCTATCTGTCTCTGTATCCACACTTCTTACTGCTCCCTTCCATAATTTTCTGAAATGCAATCCTTCTAGTAGGCATGCCTGTTCCTGCATAAGACACAAGCCACAACTTCCGCACACTTGCCACCTTGTTAGGTCATGTATCTCATATTTATCCTGAAAAACTTAGGAAAGGATAGCTTGCTACTGTAACACAATGTTTGCTAACTGAAGATCGATACTACCTTTGCCCATAGAGGTTTTAAAACATCTTATCCAGATAATCATCTGCTTAAGACTGATCCATGTCAGCAAATAACAAGTGAGAGTTTGGATCATGCAGTGTTATTTGAAATGTTGATGTCAAAAAATCTCACACAGTTTAATTCTGAAGCGTACAAGAAACCCTTCTTAGGGTTTGAATTTTACTAGAGTAAATTTGTTCAAAGAAAATTTTAAGAAATAAAAATTTGGTAACCCTATCACCAAACTAACTGCATGCATTCTGTATTCTTTTGTTAAGTGTAAAAATGACCTAAGAAAGAATTGGCATAAATTGACAGCATTTCGTGGAAAAATAAGAAACAGAGTGGCATTTCATGATTACTTGTAACCAACCATGAAGTTTTTCAAGAGCAGTGCCAGTGGAAACTACACAATAAAATTACAGAATTTGATGACTTTTAGCAGAAGTGGATGCAATCTTCAAACGGCAATCAGAATTCAGAGAAAACATAGTTCATTCACACATGGAGAACAGTGTTGCCAATAAGGACTTTAACTAGAATAAAATAAGCTTTGAAACTTTATACAAGGCTAGTCTTTGTAAAGATTTGTGGGAACTATTTTTCCCATGGGTACAATACATATTGCTTCAGGTAGTTTAAGATAGGAAATGAAGACATTGGGGAAATGAAGTGGTTTGTACTCTGGAAGTTACTGGAAAGGTTGCATACTTTCATCCTTAAGCGGTGGTGCTGAAATCTTTGACTTTGTGGTCTCCAAAAAAATTTGGCCTGCTAGAGCAAGAGAAACATTAGCTGCTTATGTTGGCATGCATATGGGTTGGATGTCAAGGATGCATAAATCCTCTAGGTCCACGGATTGGGCCACTACATGAATGAACGGTCTTCTGTAAATGTTATTTGATACCATTTGGGTAGAATCTAAATAGGGAGATAAACATGGTTGGGGATACCTGCAATGTTCTGAAGGTTCTGTTAGCTTATATTCTAAGTTGTCAGTATAGGTACGAGGTTGGGTATGGGTTGGGGTTTAGGTTTGCCAATGAGACAATTTTCTTTTCTCGATTTTGGTAGGGTCAAAGTACGGTCATATGTATAATATATATTATATAATATGTATGTATACGTATGCATATGTACATATATATACATTTATACATCTGTAACTTGCAAAATAAATAAATATAGAATTGACAACACAATTGAGATTGAAAAATAATTGCTAATAGTAAACATAATGTCAAATATCAAATCAATATAAAATACAATCTCACTCTTCGTCAAGAGCATCAAAGTCATCACTTGGTTCACTTGAACCACAAGCAACTGCAATGCCATTTCTACTAGCTACATCTTGTGTAGGAGCTTCCTCATCATTGAAAGAGATTGAGGAAAGTTGTGCAATAGATGCATCATGCATCCATGTCAACATGCGTAGAGGTTATATCCAATTCTTTTTTGCTTGTTGGGATGTGGACAAATTGTTTTGCTTTTTGGCAGCCAACCTGTTGCACTTAACAAAGTGAATAAAGGAGTATGTATTCTAGTTTTACTCAAGCAGAGAAGTCACAACCTATTGAAATTGGAGACAAAGTTAATACAATATTTATAATTATAAAATGTAATATATGGCTGCAAAAGAATAGTAAGAACACTAAAAAAATGCTTACCTTATTTTGTTTTACCAAGTTGGGGGAGTGGACATAATGTCAAAAAATGCGCCTGCATGTTACCTTGAACAATAAGCATGCTGCTCTACCATTTTTTCCATTGTCCATCATTACTAGGGCAATGTTCTCAGCACCCAACATCTCTATTGCCTCTGAGAATTTTGACTACGGAGTTTGTATCCGTTACTTGTCCCTCTGCCATAAAAACATTGCTTCTTTAGGGCACACAGCAATACTATTAATCAAAGGTCAATTTTTACAAACTTCTCATTCATTAGAAACAACATTTTGTCTTGTTTTGGCCTGCAAACCCCAAATTGGTTATAGCGAAGTCTCTAAAAGGTGTTTTTTATTTTTGCCAATAAGGTGGTGTGCACCTTCTCATACCTAGGAGGCCAGGACCTTTATAAGTTGAGTGTTTTTGACTGATTGCCACCACCATTTCCCGCCAATATGATGATACCACCGGGTTGAAGGAAGCCCATTGGTATAAATGTAATGTGTAATGTGTTCAACTTTATTTGGGACTTAATTTTGTAGACTGTACAACCTTAGACATAAAATCCACATATTTCTGATTTGTGAAGATGCAAATTATTTTCATGCTTAATTCTCTTACCAATATTTCTATTGACGAGCTTTTCTATTTACTTTTTTAATATAGCTTGGATGAATTTATCAAGCTTGTGTTTCTTCTTTATAATACAAAATTTCAAAATTAGAAAACATGAAACAGAAACATGTGAAGTTCTCCTTAATATGAAACAAATAGAATACAACTGCTGAGGGAAATATTTCCAAGCAACACACTTATTGGTTGGACCTTCCTCATAGCTCACAATCTTCCATATGTTCTCGGCGCAGGACTATTGAGAGAACCTAAATGGGGTTTCCTTAAGGAGGTTCACAAGGCCATTAAACTTTGTGAAGTGGCTTTGGTAAATTCAGAACCTGTGTACACTAAACTTGGTTCTGCACAAGAGGTAAGTTTCATTTACTCCTTGTTTCCATTTGTTCATGCAAAATATATAGTGATTATTCACAAATAGGAACACTTGTAAAGCTATTAAACATACAATTTCTTTGGGTCTAGCAAGTGCAATGTCACGTTTAAGTTAGGACAGCTAAAAAAACATGATTAACTTTGAAACTAGTCATTATAATAGTTGCAATATAATGGGGTGTTGATGTTTTACCATAAATTTTGATGCTTTAAATCTCTTGCACTCTGGGCAATTTTCCTATAAATGATGTCATTCAGAAGATATGTAGCTGGAACAAATAACTATTTTACCTATTTGTCACTCTAGAGGAAAGTATAAAAATAGACAAAAAAAAATGAGTCAAAAATATCCTAGATTCCTCAATAGATTAAAAAAAAACATTCAAAGTTATCTGACATGTACTGGCTTTTGAAGAAGCAAGATAGTGTTGTGAAATGACATAGAACACAAAATATGATTCTTTTAGTTTTGATGAATAATTAAATTGATAAACACCTCCTTTTATAGAGTTAGAAGTGAAGATCAAAACAATCCATGACAAATGCATGACAAATAATCTAAAAATAATAAACCATCTAAATTTAGTCACTAAAGTGACTTTATTATGAAAGTAAGTCTTAGTAATTACTAATGTCTAATACCCACTTGAAGACTTACTGTACTAAAACAAATCAACATAGCAAATTGAAAGCATTTAGAACTATGAACCCTTTAGAAGCTTTTATTTGAAAACAGTTCTTCAACCAAGTAGGCCTCCATCAAGCTGTCTTGAAGCCTTCATAAACGTGTAGCTCTTGAGCTGAATTCCCGAGTTCTTGGTTACCTCGAACTCCCATCATTGGGCACAATCCATGCTGAGTTACACTCACAAAGCTATTCAAGTTGTGTCATGACCCTTGTAAGGGTATGTCCCAAGATCCACAACTCCCAAGCTAATTAACCATCCATACTGAGCTTTATCTATAAAAGATTCCTTCCTATCTTCAAAGAACTAGACTTATTTAAAATGCATAAAAACAACTTCTTCACCATTGTTAGCATTCAGAGGATCTTCAAATATGGCTGCATTAGCTTTTTTTATCTTTCCCTCCAGAACATTACATGCCCAATTTCTATAGTTACAAGTTATGTGACCCATTTTTTTGCAATAATAGTATTTTGTCCCTGCTTTGTCCGTATCAGATCTTAATGCTACTTTAGTTTGAGAATCATCTTTTGTGTCTACTACAATAGTTCTCTTTTCTTTAGCTAGGAGAGTTGAAATCATATCTTCTGGACGTTTAAAAGAAAGTTGACTAAGAGTAAAGTTGACATTTGTGATATCCCCCTCCAGAAATTTAGTATTAAATAATAATAAATAAATAATTGGTATAGTAATCTGAATTTACAATATAACAAAAGATGTATCTATTGGAGGCATCCCATCTGTTCAAAAGATATATATTGGTTATCAAATATATTTTAGAAGGATATGGGAAGATAAAAAAAAAAGAGAATAATATAAGAAAGAAATCAGGCATTCATAAAAGGAAATAATACCATACATATATCTCTTATTCAAATAGAGATTACAGAATATAATTGGTGTTCATCAAATGGAAGAGGAATTATTATTTATAAAGGGTATTCAGAAAGAATACATATCAATTGTGCCTATAAAAAGAAAGTTGATATTATATTATTTGGTTGGCAAGTATCATAGGTCAGCATATTGATATAACTTATCTATGTATCAATGTTGAATTACAGAATATTATCTGCAGTCTTTTAGGATCAGAGATCCTTATTAAAGCTAATATATTTAAGTGAATATATGTTATACACATATTTTCATAATACCAGAATTATATAAGTTACATTATATATATATATATATATATAGATATAGTAAGATCATAAATGAGTAAACATCTATATTAATAATATAAATATTAATTAAATAAAAATAAGAATAGATATATAGAACCTATTACTATTTGGCTAAGAAGGAAGACTAAAGTGTTACCAAGGAGGGGCTTGTCTAAATCCAAGCAATGGCTATCTGTCCCAAAATAGGGTGGGGGTCAGCGTCCCAATAGTTTAGGCTTGGACCTGTAAACATTGAGGGAGCCCATTGTAGTTGGTCTCTAGGCACCTTGGATAACATCTTCTCTTCCCTTCATGGAGTTAAAATAGTAATAAGATTGGATATGAGTGTTAAAGATAACTAAATCTAATAAGATAAATGATTAATCCTATCATGGACATTACAACACAAACCTTAATTGAGAAATATTAGATAAATTAAGAAAGGTCCCAACAGGGTGTTGGGTATCCTAAAATTTTTCGAGGTTTGAAGTCAAATTCATGGTTTAGGTCTCCATGCGAGTGTTTTTCCTGGACTAGGGTTTGTAAAGTGTCGTGAAAATGGTTTTGACATGTTTAGGAAAACCCTTACCCTAGGTTTTGTCTTCCAAAATGTTTCCTTTTGTTTCCAAACTTCATGTGGCCTTCTTGTTTCTTTTTCTTGGTTACCTTTAAATCACTTAAGTTGCTATTTGTGCACATGCGTATTTGCCCTTAGTGTTCGCTGAATCGGGAAATGTATTATCAAAGGTCCAAACCACTTAGCGATTCAGCGAATGAGTCATGTTCATGTTCATTATTAATATCAGTCGCCAGTTCTCTAGATCCTCCAGCGGTTATCCCAAACATCCAGCGAATTGGCGAATGCATTAAAGCCAAGCATCTAACCCTTTGTTCGCTAAGTCTCCAAGTGTTTCGGCGGTTTCATTTTCTTTTTCGAGAACTAGCGAATGATGGTTATCTCCAGTTCTCGCAATATCTGGCGGTCTTTTGAAATAATCCAGCGACTCAGCGAACACTGTGTTCGCTTGTTCTCAAAATCTGGCGGTCAAGGGTTGTTTCAACTAGAGAATTAGCGAATACCGTTGATTGCTTTCAAGATCAACGGCCCTGTTTTAATCTCAAGATATCTGTGGGTCCTGCATATTTGATCTGGCGAATGAGCGACTAAATGAAAATAATGCTATCCTCTAAATTTGGCGGTTCTGATGGTTTGCCTAAAAGGATTTCAGCGGAGATAAGTTTTCTTTGTTCGCTGATTCTCGGAATAAGTTGGTGATATGCTAAACTATTCAGCGATTCAGCGAAGCCTTTGGTCGCTAGTTCTCTTAATAAAAAGGTAAAGGTTAAAGCAATTTGGCGAATAAGCGAATCAATGGATGATAAGTTGTAAGGCTTCAGTCGCTTATTCTCGAAATGAAATTGTCACTGATATAGAGTATTTGGAGAACTAGCGAATGGCTTTGTTCGCTGATTCTCGGAATAAAATGGTCAAGGGTTTTGTTATTCAGAGAACTAGCGATAGCCATCGATTGATGAAGATCAACGGTCAATCTGGAATCCTGGTATAAAGTGATGATTAAGTTAAATGATTTAGCGACTCAGCGAAGCCAGTGTTCGCCAGTTCTCCAGACAGTCAAGCGGTTAAGTATATCTTTCAGCGAATGCGCGAACCCTTTGTTCGCTAGATCTCCAGGAAAATTGACCGTCAGTCATAACATTAAGAGAATGGGAGATGGTTTCGTTCGTTAGTTCGCCAAATGGTAATTGCAGGTTAACTGTGTAAGTGGGAACCCTTTATTCGCTGATTCGCGAAATGCTTGGATGGTTAAGGTTAGGATTCTGAGAACCCGCGAAGCTAATAGTCGCTAGTTCTCCAGATGTGAACCAGGGTCAAACAAAGATTCAGAGAACTAGCGAAGCCAGTGGTCGCCAGTTCTCCGGTTGATAGCTAGGGTTAGCATTCTATTCAGCGATTAAGAGAAGCCATCAGTCGCTGGTTCGCTAAATGAGCTCAGATGAAAAAGGTCATAAAGGAAAAAGAAAAAGGACCGTTGCCACATAGATAAAGTACTTTGTTGATATGGACATAAAACCAGTAAGCCATCAAATCAGCTTCAAGAAGAAAGATTGCATGACGCAAACAGTTTTAAAGTACAGAATCCTGATCATTCCCTCTTCACCTTGTTTTCAAGTAGTTTAATCTATCTGTCAACATCCGGACATGGCGAGCTCGAAATTTGAAATCTGGGGGTACATGAAATTGAATATGGGATCCATTAAGGAGATTTGCATTAACTGTGGTAGTTGCACACCTTGGATTCATATCGATAAATAAGTTGAAGCTCGTTGTTATTTGTTCAAGTTTCAGTCATTGAGAGTTTCTGTCTGTCCAGAGCATTTCCGAGCATAAAAGCATTTGAGATACAGAGAATTGAAGGTGTTCCTGTAGCAAAGATGAGTCAACCTGAGAAGAGTGCAGCGTCTTCCAGTGGTGAGGCCAAGTCCAAAGCTGGTGAGGACAAGAATAAGCCTAATTTTTCAGATGAATTCCTGAAACTGTTGCCGGGCTCCAGTCAGAACAAGAGGGCTGCTGATGACGTGTTTCAAGATCTTTTGGAACGGTGTAGAGACCCAATCACTCCGGAATTCACAGGTTACACCATTTTCAATTTCTTTTACGGCAATAGAAATAAGCATGTTCCTGTATGTAATGGTTGGGTGCTAGGACTAGGAAAAATGGTTGTCCCTGACGTTTTCCTAGATATTGATTTAATTGTTGCCCTAGCCAGAAGATATGACCCTATCTCAAGGACAATCAGAAAAGAAGACCAATCACCCTTAGTTACTCTTGATAGGGGATCTTTTATGAAAGCTTTTGGTCTTTACACGTCCTTTTCCACTGAGATTGATTTGAACAAAGAAAAGGCAAGATACAGAAGCAATGTAGGGTCAGTAAAAGACCAATTGGTTAAGCATATGCCAAAACAGGACAAATATATAGCCCCCCTTCCTGCTAACATGAATGCCCCATACCAATTCAAATCCCTCCATCATTATATGAGATATACTTGTTATGCATTATGTAGAGTTTTGGGAATGGATGGGAGTGCAGAATTTTTACCAGCTGACTTGCTGATGATCATCCTGGATATTCAAAATCCTTTGGTAAACACTGACTATGATTACATCCAGTATGTGATCGATAGGATGCATCAGGGGCTAATGTCTGTCCAAGAAAGTAAAAGCCCTATTGAGTTCATGCATTATTCTCTATTAATGCATTTGATTCTGTTTTTCAACATCAGCAGTTTTGATGCAAACATGCTAAAACCAAGATTCAATTTCAAGGATCAGCACAACCCAGTGCAGTTGTGGGTGAGAATATGGAATTCTACATCTAATGAGGCAGATTTTTGTGTTTTTCAGAATTTCATTGTTTATCCAATTATCAGGATGCTAGGTATCAATGTCACTAGGTTATCTCCTAGAGTCCTCAGGCTTTTAAGACCACTGCAGTATGTGGATAAGTGGGATGGAAATCACAATTGGGGTGATTTCTACTTGGGAGATAATTCCACAATTATCAGAGTTTATGGCTGTCCCCAACCCCCACATTTATTACCAAAGTATGTGCCTCCGAGGTTGGCTTGTTTGGAATTTGTTTGGCAGCTTATGTGTACAGATAAAGAGCTCCTGGCCCCTCACAGAAAGGGTACATTCACACCTAGGCAATTCAAGGTAGGTGATTTCCTGATAGGAAAGAGGGCTTTTCCTCAAATCAGTGCCTGGCTACAACAATTCAAAATGGTTACTGGTGCTTGTAGGCACATAGATCCTGAGGATTTCATCAAGACTGCCAAGATGACTTACATCCCAAACATTGGTGTGATCAAAGAACATGAAGGTTTGGATGAAGAAGATGTGATCAGAAACATCTTAGATGAAGATGAAGTTAAAAGGAGATGGTACAGATTCTTTGATTTAGTCGATTTGTCCAACCAGTTGAAAGCATCTCAGATTCCTTTTGAGGGTTTTTTCCCTGATCTTCCTTATTTGAAGAGGATTGATGGGATGATTGAAAAGTATGACACCTTGGCAAATCAATTGGAAGGCTTGATTGATCAGAATGAGCCAGAGAAGAAGAAGAAGAAAGATTATTCATCTTCTGATGAGGAAGAATTCACTGATGAGTCACAAGAAGAAGATAGTCCTCCACAGGTTGAGAGACCACCAGTTGTTGATCTTACTCAAGATCAACCAGAAATGCAGGATATCTCAGAGCCACCATTGAAGAGACAGAGGCTTGAGGAAGGTGAACCTTCAAGGCATGTGAGGCAAAGAAGGGAAATTGACAGAGCATCTGCTCTTGTACCAGGTGATAGGCCATATCATCATCAATTGAGGAAAGCAATAAGAGCAGGCAAGAAGATAGCCATTGAGCAAGCAGACAGAGAAAAGTCCTTATGGTTAGAGAAGGATATCAGAGAGGTCTATCAAGAGGAATTCTTGAGTGATGATCAGTTCATTAAGACTGATGAGTTCAAGAGTTTTCTCATTTGGAACAAGCAGCAAGAAGTGAAGAAAGCTCTGCCTGAAGGTATGGAGCCAAGTGAAGAAACTTTGAGAGCTCTTGCTTCATATGATCCTAGCCTTGATCCCATCACAGTGGACGAAGCCAGAGATTTGGTTAAATCAAGTGGAATGTTGTTAACCCCAGGATGGGATCTGACTTCTGCATTACTCATTGATCAACTGAGAAAGCAACCAGAGGGTAGCCTCTCATATGAAGTTCACATTGGTGACATGATTAGAGGAAGTGGCTATGACCCTAAGTCCCAGGCTGTTGCAATGTGGTCCATGGCTCCCAAAACTCAGAAGCCATCTCTATTGAGTATAGAGGATAAGATGGAGGGGAATAAGATTATATGGACTGTACAAAATACAACAGACCTTGAGGTCTCCAAGGCAGTAACTCATTGGGCTAATCTGAATGAAGCTAAGACAGCTCAGCTGTCAGAAAGATATGCCAAATTGTTTGAGAGTTCAAGCATGGTAGCCAAGGATAGAGATCTGAAAATGATGAGGATCAAACAGTTGGAAGATGAGCTGGCAGAAATAAATGTCAAACTTGAGGAAGCCTCAAAAATAATTCCTCCTCCTCCTTTGCAAGTTGAGGTACCTGTTCAGGTAAATTTGGAGGCAATTGAGGGACCTGCTGAAGACTTGGAAAAGGTGAAATTGGATGCATCCCTGGACACTATAGCCAAAATAGTGCAGTACAGGCAGGACAAAATAAAGGACAGGATGGATGCAGTTCATAAATCAGTCAGCCTGTTACATCAGACTAATCAAAAGGTGAATGACTATTTGGCCACCTTGGAACCACTCTATAGTATTTGGTCTGGGAGGAATTTATTGTTTGATAAGCTTGACAGTTTACAAGAACACAGGCCTGATATCCCAAACGTAGTAACTGAAGTGTTTGAAAGGATTGGCTTAATAAGTGCAGCATCAAAGTTTTTTAAAGGAAAATCAAACCAAATAAAGGCTAAGTTAGCCATGTTTGATAAAGATTATAGCATCTGCCCCCGGTATATGATGACAATGGAAATGTGGTTAAGCTGGAAGATTGGAAGCTGTCAATGGGTCAGTTGGTCATCAATCAAGATGCCTTCCTAAAAGACAATAACGCTTTGGACGTAGAAGGAACTAACAATATAATTGATAGTTTATTCAAAGTTGAAAGTGATTGTATCAAGTTTATATTAGAAGTTAAAAATGTAACTGATTCTACATGGGAACGGCAAGTCAACTTGTTACAGGAGCTGCAGAGCTACAATTGGCCATCTGATGATGATGTGGCAGCTTGGGAAAAGCTAATCACAAAGAAGAAGAAGAAACCGATCATCCAGCTGACGGAGGAGGAAGAAGAATAGATCGCACTTGGCACCTGATCCAGAATTTGAGGGAGAGCATGTTCAAACAGAGAATGATGTAAGTTAGCCTGTAATGGCGGTCATCATTCATATGACAAACTTGGTAACTGCTCTGAAAATATCTACAAACAAAGGTGCCAGCTGCGGAAGTTGTTCAGAACCGAAAATACGCCTTGCTGTCTTTATTAAATATCTTTCTGTTTGTATTTTCTTTTGTTTTCTAGCGCAATTTTCTATCAGCCATCCGAAGCTTGTTGCATCCTTCCGAGGATTCCAGGATGGTTGATTAGTATAAATAGTCTGTTCCTATTGTTGATCGGGGTTGGAAAAATATTTTGTAAAGGAGAGGTCTGAAATATAGAACCTGATTTTCTGTGAAATCAAGGAAAATTGTACGAATGCATTTTATCAATTAATACAAATACACTGGAGTTCTGTTACTACAATCTGATTGTCTTTACATGTGGAATGTTTTAGTTTCCTTATGCATTTAAATTGTAATACAGTTTAAATACATCTTTCACAAGGTGAATGTAGGGGTTGAGCTTAAGTATCTTTCAAGGAAAGAGTAAAATCTTAGGGGAGGTCTCTGGGAATTGAATATCTATATGTGGATTTGATGACAGGTTTAGGAATGGAAACAATGATATGTTAGGCATGTTATTGGAGTTTCATTGTATTCGCTTTAATAGATATATGTGAAGGTAGAGTTCGACTCTGATGCCCAGTGGATAAGGGACTGGTTTTAGATCCACTTACATTCGTTTACCATCCAAATATATAATTGATTGACATTTTACTTTATACGCATAATTTCCAGACTTGAGTCATATTATGACAAGTTCATAAATATGTATTTCAGTGCTTTGTAGAAGCATTAAACGAGGTTAACCCTTCCCTGAGTTTAACTCTAAAAGGAAGAAGGATGAATATCCTTAAGCCATTGTATCGTGTTGCTGTTTTTATAGTCTATATCATGATGCTGTGTATCAGGATGATTTGGGCTATACTCAGAGTTTTAGCAACTTATTGATTTGGATTTTGAAGGCAGTAACAGAGCAGTGAAGGAGCTAGTTCTCAATTCAGAGCTCAGCTGAACGTTGAATTGATAGAGGTACACCCGCCCGAGTATGTATTACTCGAAGTGAAGAAGGTTTTAACCTTAATACCTTAGTAGTTTGTAACTTGCTAGGTTACAGCCATTGGGATTATTTGAGTATTTGATTAATCTGCAGGTTCAAACACTAACACAGGGGACATTACAACATTGCTGAATTTTGAAGATAAACTGTTTGGTAAAATGGCTTTAGCATCCTCTTCATCCACTTTAACATTGACTTTTGCTAGTTGTTGAAGAAGAGATCTCAGATTGTTCATGTGGCTTGACAAAGTGACCGTCAGTCATCTTGAACTTGAAAAGTTGAAGCTCTAAAGAAAGCTTTGCATTAATTGTTGCCGCTCAAAATGTGTATTACAATTCCTCTTAAGTTTCTTTAGATGGTTTTGCCACATAAATATGATGTAACTTAGGATCGGAGAGGGAAAGACTAATAAGTGCTTTGGGTTTATCTATGATGCAATTCCAGTACTTTATTCACATCTATAGGTAGTTTTTCATTTCCATTTGCTATTCCCCACAAGTTCTTGTGCATCAGTGTATTTGGATTTTTACTTTCCAGGTGTGAAAATTGAAGCCAGAATATTTATCTAATGAAATTTCCATTTTCGACAAATATAGAAGCCCAGATAATGAGACTGAAAATTTTCAAACCTAATAACTTCCATAAATGTCTTAGCTGTTGGTCAAAATCTTCCACAAACCTTAGCAGTCAATTTTTGTTTGCCTTGCCTGCTGATTTGATGAACCCTGGCCATAGATTGATGAAACCTAACTGCAAGTTTCAAAAAATCTAGAAATGAACTGTTAAAAAATATTGCAATTGAAATCCTAGTCAGGAGCTGCATGTGCCCTAGCCATGGAGCAGAAAATAGCTTTAAAAATATCGTGATTTTTAGGATACATTTTGTAATATCCTCAAACAGGATATTTTCTAAAATTCTGAATTTCACTCTAATTTCTGAAATTCAGTTTCTGTTCAAACCCTAATTTTTGATTTATTATTTTCAGAATGATCATACACTTGTAACAGCCAATATATAATATCAAAACACTTCAAATTATTATTCCAAAAGGATTGCCCAGTATCAGAGATGAAATACAACATGAGATACACAATTTATGAACAACAATGCACACCACAAGACTGAAATTCTGGAGATAACTCTGCTGTCATAAATCAGAATTTAGAAATCTGAAAGAACATCCAAACATGGGCAAAAATATGACACACATGTCCAGAAATGCTGCAGTCCCAAATCAGATAGGGTTTATACGTACCAAATCATGGCAAATTGAACAAACAATGATGAATCCGTCTTCCTAGGAGTGGTGCCAAGTTTAGGGCATGAAACCCTAATGCAAAGTGAACACAAACCACCAAGAATGCTGCTCCAAATGTGGCGCTCAGATCTGCTCCAAAGGCTGTTACGAATTAGGAATAAAGGTACCCTAGACAATGAATGAAACCCTAGGTGATCTGCATAAAGTTTGCATTAAAACCTCCAAACCCAAATTGTGATTTAACTCAAATCCTTTAATTTGATGTTTCAAACCCTGGCCGTCCAAGTGCTGATGTGAACCCAACCAAATTGATCTTCAAGCCAGTTCCAAAACAATGCCAAAAACCTGCAATAAATTTCTACCTCTTCCAAAGTTGGATTTGGTACACATGTTTCCAATTTTGAGAATTAAACCTTAGTTTCAGACCTGCAATAAAATGCCTATTGGGCCCTTGCTCAAACCTAGTAAAATCTCCATATTTATTTCTGAATTGTTCACCAAATTTGTCTCCGAAGTAGACTTAACAACTTTGCTCAATAGTGCATGCTGGCTTGCAAGCACTCCATGGGAAGGGATGGGTTTTCATCCACACTTTCAATTTCAAGGGTTTTTGTCCTCAAAATTTCACTCAAAGAAAATGAAGCATATATCAATTTCAATAAAACATCTGAACACGCCAAATACATTGCAAACCCTTCCTAATAAAGAACTCCAAGAAACATCTAGAAGATTTGGCTGACTTTAACAATTGGAGAACTTTATTACAGGTTATAGTCCTCACATTTGATTGTGGCTTTTTGCTTGGCCTAGAAGATTGTGCCTGTGGCTCCACCCTATTGCTAGATTGCAATGACTCCTCTTCCATATTACTGTTATCCAATCCAATCTCCCTTGCTTCTACTACAGTCACATCATCTTGAATGGTCCAGTCACTGTAGGGATCAGTCTCAACCAAATCAATAAGCTTTTTTGGTTGGTCCACCTTTTTTGTGTGAATTTGAAGGTTGGATTGCACAAAAACAAGATTGTTGTGGTGTTGTGAGTCAACTTATAATGCTTTTTTGTGTGAATGTCATCAAAGAAACTCCATTTGCGCTCATAGCTAGAAGCACTACAAGGTTGAGACAAAATTTGAAGCGCTAGCCCGAATGGGATCATGACTTCCAAGTGGGTCTTCTTCCAACAAGTTGACTTGCACTTTGCTAATTCCAAACCAGATGTAGATCTAGATGACATTGTGATTGTATATTAACTTATGATATTCATAATAACAAAAAATGGTGATTAAACAAATAGTGCTTTGAAGTCAAACATGTTTTTTTAAAAAATCATATACAATTCAAACGCATTTAGAAAAGTGAATTGTAATATGTTAATGGTAATTGAATTAACGATTTTGACAAAAAATATGATAAAATTGTTGGTAAATAGAGCCTGATTATCTTCTTGATTCTAAGGTTTTGTTTTGGCTGTATTTGGATCATAGTTCCTAAGGGGGTGGGAAATGTAGAACACAATTCTATCACTGAGAGTGGGGGGGGGAGGGGGGGGTTGAATCAGTAGTAGATAAAACTTTTAATTTAAACTTATTGATGAACTTTATGAAATTGCGAAGTGATATTTGAGGGAATTGAAACTGAAACCAACATCAATGCCGACCATACAATACAATGCACGAGATTTTATGTGGAAACCTAGGATGGGAAAAACTGCGGTGAGAAATGCTGCTAGGATCTACTGTCCTAATCCAGCGTCACAAATGATTCCAATTACAATGTTTAAGGGCACCGACCTTGAGGAGTCACCAAACCCCTATAAGAGTACCAAGTCTTCAACAACAACAATACAGTGACCTTAACACCAACTCTGATACTCTCAAAGCACCACCTCTAAGAACATCACAATCATCTATTACAACTTGGTTACAACTTCTAGAATTTCTCTTTACAATATAAGTAGTCAAGTATTATACTTTAAGCGAACTTCAGATATGCCAAAATAAATTGCTATAACTCTCTGTAAACTGAATTTAAAATGAAATAACGATTCATCTAAATCTAAAACTTTTGTGTGTTATGAACAAATTCTGAAAAAAAAAACTTGTCTACAATCTTTAGAGCAAATTGGAGGAAACAAAATCAGAGCACTGCTTACAAAGTCAATTAATTTTCACCAGTGTTCCACGGGGACACGTCCCCCCCCAACCATGGAGTTCTCAAGACAGGGACGTCTCAGGGATGGGGGGACGTCTCCAAAACGTCTCTCCTCCACCTCCGCCACGTTTCCCGCTGACCCGGAGATGTTTCCCATGATTTCAAGCCAAGAAGAGGCGTTTCTTTTAGAAGTGATGCCGATGGGGGATGCTGGGAAGCCTTTGAGATGCCTAGATGTCCCTCGACCTGAAAAAACTCCCAGACGTTTCCCTTTGAAAAAGTCAAGTTTTTTTTAAAAAAAGAAAAAGCTAACCCAATGTTTTTTTAAAGGTAGTAAAAGGTTAGAAAAGACATTTAGTCTCACATCACACGCCAAAAAAGACTAAAGTCGATTGATCTTGAAGAGAAATATTATTGGTGCGGATGAGTGTAATGTCCCCTATAGGTTTAGACATAACCAATACATATTTAAGTCAAATTCTACATTGTATGTCCTAAGATACAACGACTCAAGCTAAGATGTTCATGATAAAAGAATTATCTATTTTTTAATCAGATTAAATTATCTATATGTAACATTAATACCCTCATATCCAATCTAATTACTATCCCAGCTCAAAGACGGAAGGATTAGGTGTTAGCCAAGGTGCCTAGAGACCAACTGCAATGGGCCCTCTCAAAGTTTATAGATCCAAGCCTGTATCCTATCTTGGGATGTATCCTATCTTGGGACTTGCCCTCAAGTCTTCTGGGACGCTGACCCCTACCCTATCTTGGGACAGATAGCCATTGCTTGGATTTATACAAGCTCCTCCTTGGAAACATTATAACCCCTTTCTTCTTCAGGTACTAAGTAATAACAGATCTGAATATGGACATATATATATTAATATCTCATGTATTACCACTATATGTATAAACATACATATCATTCTGATTTTATTATTAACTTACATATATAAATATTATAATATTAATGTATATGTTTATACATTTATGATCTTACTATATATATATATATATATATATATATCCTTTGTTCTATGATTATATGTATATAAATATAATATAGTATAAATAATTCTGATGTCATCATTATATAATCTATACATAGACTGTATAGAATTCAGATATAATATTCTGTAAGTCAATACTTTCCATAGATATGTCACAATCTTATTTGCCTTAACAATATTCTTTAAGCATAGTCACTGACTTATTTAGAGTATCTATTATTTTTATACCATTATCTTATTCTTTCTTATCTCTTCCTTGTGAATAGTAACAATTATATTTTCCAATACTTCCCCCCTTTCCTGTTGAAGTAGGATTGAACAAATTCTTATATCCTAGCAATTGGAGTGATGGGTTACATCCCAAAACGACATATCTAATGACTATTCATAATTGCTTACCTTAGTACTAAATGCACCACTAGGCACATAAATGGTTAGTGATCTTATTAACATCAATTAGTGTTCTCTTCACTTAAACGTTGTCTTGAATTATAATATTATTGTGCTGCCATTAATCTATTGCTACCATCGCCGAGTTGTCAAGGCTGGTCGTCATTGATGCTTTTCTGTCAAGTTCCCACGATAATAATGGATGGCCCAATATGATGGTCTTCAATACTAAGTTTATTTCAGCGATAAGACAGGGTCACCATTTAGGTTCGATAGGGATTTATATATGATAGAAGCCTTCATCAAACCCATGATGGATTCCACGTGATTATGTTTTGCGTTGTGAAACTCAACACCATCTAGTTAATTCAATAGCCTCATTAAGAATGCTCTGCAAGGATGATTGATATTAATTTGATTCATACATGTATATCCTTTTGCAAATCGCTTACGTTAGCACCAGAGATGATTAATAAAAACTTCGTAATGTTTGGTGTTTATATTAAGTTTTAACCATCATTAATCCTTGATATTCTGGCTTATGAACAATACTTAGCAGTCTCTGTTTTTGAATATGTAAATCACTATTATTTGATGTTTTCTGTTAAGGTAAGAGTCATTCCACTAATTGTGGTTCTGAGTATCATCGTTACCTTTGTTATTAATTAGTTATGATCAACAATTGAATGATTGTATCAATGGTGTAATTATTATTTTTTATTTATATTTCATTTATAGTTTAATTTTATTATTATTCAATATAATTTATGGAAGGAGACATCATAATAAGAGCTTCAAATGGGGGACATGACAATGAGCTTGTGGGGTCCACTTGTTCGAGTGATGAGGACATTGACGAGTTAGGCGAGGAACTTGGGGATGATTAGATTCGTTAGGCTCTTTTGTTTTTGAAGTTTAAACATTGTTGAATCTTGATAATTTGATGTAATGTCCCCTTCTTCGTAGTAGGCCATTATGGTGCCTGATTAGTCTATCTTCCCATTCAAATAGGCTAATGGCTTCTTTCAGAGAATGCTGACCAGTCATAGGCTTCAATGGGCGAATATTTATTATTTAGGCTCCTTTTATAAAGTTAAGTCACTTTATTTTATAAAGTGATATTATAAAGTCACTTTATGACTTAAAGTTACTTTATATTAAAAAGGTAACTTAAGTGACTTAAGTGAGCACTTTATCCCACATTGCTTAGTTTTCAGTGAGTTCCCTCACTTCGAGGTTATATAAGAAAAAGGTACTCCTTGGGAAAATGACCATGAGATTTTATAAAACAAGAAAACAAAATTGGTTGTTGATGTGACTGGTTGTATTTTCGAGGACGCAAACCCTTTGGAAATCTTTGAAGGTTGGACGCAAACTTGGCCTTCTACTTGGGTGGATTCGTTCAGGATCCTCATTTGCAGCGAAACGGTGAACTTGGATTGAAGCATTTGGAACTCTTCTTAGATTTTGGTCTTCAGTTACTGCTATTCGTTATCCTTGGGAAGGATTTTCAATTTGTAGAAGTGATCAGTGGTGGCTCTTCGATTTTATGCTAGCTTCGGTGGTAATCTGGTTATTAAAGGTTAGACACTTGGTCTTTTCGCATAAGGAAGTGAAACAATTTTAGACCTGCCGACATGTTTTCTCAGTGGGAGTCTCCATGCTGGTGCTAGGGGAGAGCTCGCGTGTTGGGAATCACATTACCCAGTCGTGTGACTAGAATAGACACCCATTTGCACAGGCAGACTGTGGGCAGTGAGCATTGACTTGAGGGACGGGTCTTATGTTGCACGACAGTGATATGCCGGGTGCTGTTGTGAATAGTATTGCGCGAGTCCTCCGGGTAGCTACGTGAGACCACAGCCAGGCAGGCTCACCACCAGCCTCAAGAACTGGAAACACCTCGCGTGAGGGAGCACGATAAGGGGAGGCATTCTCTGCTGCGTGGTCAAGGGAGGATTCGCAGCCTAAGCATTTTGACAAGTCGCAGTGTTGGACATGACTAATCTGGTCCCGTGAGTTTACACAACGCTGACATCTTTCCTAACACTGGCACACATGAATCCCAAGGCTACGGTATGTAGAAGAAGACACCTCAATTGGTTCCAGCCACCGACATACTTTAACACTCGAAACTAAGCCAGTTTGGGTTGCTACAATCTCACCTTATCATTTTGTATTGAAACAAGGGAATAATAAGAAAATATGATACGTTTATCTGATACTTGAGAAGTTATCTTGATATATGAAATGTGATTATCATATACCATACTAGTTAGTTGAAATTGTCGTTTATTTGCATGAAGTTTTCTTCTTCTGTTTGGGAATATAAATTGAATAATTGCCTTAGAAAACAATATCCAAAACACCATAAGACACTGAGCAGAATCATATTAGAATTGTGTTGAAAATTTAATGAGAATACCAAACCAGGGATATTACAGTGGTATCAGAGCCTTCGGTTTTGCCAGCCTAGTGGGCTAGTTTTCAGCTTGTAGCAATGTTGTGTAGGCATGCATAGCAGACACATACAGTACAATTTTAGACACAACAGAGTTGAACAAGGACAACGAGAGTCTTCAGTACAGGTTGACATAGAGGATAGTCATACAGAGGCAGACGAGGAGATCGTATTTGAGCAGGGCACTCAAGGTATAGGCATGGCTGAGGATACAGATAGAGAGGCCAGGGAGACATTGAGGGCCATACGTGATGGACAAGATCACATTGCTGATGTGTTACATCAGCTTATAGGGGTTATTCAACGGTTGACAGTAGCACCCAAGAGACCCTAGATCCATCACAACGGTGGTAGTAGTATAACAGGATCACCTAGGGCAGCCAGGGCACCCACCCGTATTTCAGATAGGCCCCTTATGCCTACCTTCACAGAAAATAATGCAGAGGAAGAGGTAGCACAACCTGAGGTAGCAACCGTTCCTCCTGACAATGTTTTGGCCATGCACGATGAGTGGGATATGCTACCTAATAGAGTCAAGGTTGATTTGACCTTTGTTCAGTAGATGGCTCAAAAGAGGAAATTTGGGAAGGCTCAGCAGGATAGGAGACCTAGGGGTCAGAACAGGGATTTAAAACACGCAATGAATAAATTAGCCCTTCCTACCTTTGATGGTAGCTGTAAGATATCCGTGAGAGCTTGGACTCACAAGCTTGATAACTTCCTAATCCTTAAACCCATGTCAAAAAAGGAAGCTATTAAGTTTGGGACCATGCATTTAGGGGGAGCAACATATGACTCGTGGCATCATGGCCTTGTCACCCAAGATCATGGGCTGATTACATCTTATGAGATTTTCAGCACGAAATTGATTACCCATTTTGACAAGAAGGACATTGAGGTGTACTACAGGGAGTTAGCCCAGCTGAGACAGAGTGGGTCTTTGGACCACTACATTGATGAGTTCCAGAGGATCTCCATTATGGTTCCTAATATGTCCGAGAAGAGGAAGGTGATGCTGTTCATTGAGGGCCTACAAGATAGATTCAGAGGATTGGTTAGAGTCCTCAAGCCGAGCACATTGGATGACGTTATTAAGTTAGCACATGATTTGGATTCACCATCTTCCATTCTGCAACCACCAAAGAAAACTTTCAAGGGATCCTCTTCATTCCAAAAGAATAAAAATCAGAATAAGAGTACACCCCCTAGACTAGACTTTGAGACAAGAAATGAGCTGAGAAGAAAGAAATTGTGCTTCACATGTAGAGAGCCTTGGACTCCAGACCAAAGGTGCCTTGGAAAAGGCAAGATACATTACATTGAGGTGGTTTCTGATGGTGAATGCGAGCAGCAAGAGGGCAGTGATGAGGAGGCTCAGGAAGAGCATTCAACAGAGGGGAAGAAGAGGGAAGTTCCCCATGAGCAGCCTCCTATTACTTTAGCATCTCTCTCAGGTATCCCCACATGTCACCCATTCCGTCTTAAGGGAGTGGTTAGAGGACAGCGGATCATTTGCCTCCTAGACACAGGTGCTACACATAATTTTATCAGCACAGGTATGGTTTCTAGGAGAGGACTCCAGATAGACAACATTTCTGAGTTTGAGGTAAATTGCGGGGAGAGATTTGTTGAGCTGCACAAGGAAGATTTAAATACTCTCGATTCACTTGGGGGATTATCTCCTAGAGGCTGATTTCAACATCATTGACTTGGATAGTCTTGATGCCATTTTGGGCATGCAGTGGTTACAGACCCTAGGGAGATATACTATTGATCATCAGCTGAAACCGTTAGAGTTTATGCAGGGTGATCAACTGATTATGCTTAAGGCCATGCCAGATGGTGGATCACGATTGGTTTCAGCTCACAGGATGGAGGCCATCATGACACATAGCGATATGGAGTGGGCGGCCCAGTGTTTCATATCCTCTAGACAACATTTCTGAGTTTGAGGTAAAGGTTGCCGAGAGAGATTTGTTGGGTTGCACAGGGAAGATTTCAGGACTCCCGATTCACTTTGGGGATTATCTCCTAGAGGCTGATTTCTACATCATTGACTTGGATAGTCTTGATGCCATTTTGGGCATGCAGTGGTTACAGACCCATTTTGGGCATGCGGTGGTTATAGACCCTAGGGAGATATACTATTGATCATCAGCTGAAACAATTAGAGTTTATGCAGGGCGATCAACTGATTATGCTTAAGGCCATGCCAGATGGTGGATCACGATTGGTTTCTGCTCACAAGATGGAGGCTATCATGAGACAATGATGTGGAGTGGGCAGCCCAATGTTTCATATCCAGGTATACCTCCAGACAGGGGCTTTGAGCATATCATTGAGTTGGAGGAGGGTGCCAAGCCCGTGATCACTACCCCTTATCGTCATCCCAAGCACTATAAGGAAGAAATCGAGAAGACAATTAAGGAGCTTTTAGATATGGGGCACATCAGACCCAGTTCCAGTCCCTTTGTTTCTTTAGTAGTTTTGGTGAAGAAGGATGGTACTCTTCGCTTGTGTATTGATTATCGTGCACTGAATAAGAGGACCATCAAGAACATGTATCCCATCCCCCAGATTGATGAGCTGTTAGATGAGTTGCATGGGGTAGTATATTTTTCGAAGATAGATCTTCGATCGAGGTACCATCAGATACGTGTTCAAGAGGAGGATGTTCATAAGACAACATTTAGATGTCACTACGGGCACTATGAGTTTTTAGTGATGCCATTTGGGCTCACTAACATACCTGCTACATATCAGTCTTGTATGAATCACATATTCAAAAAGCAGTTGCGCAAGAGCGTCTTGGTATTCTTCGATGACATTTTGGTCTTCAGCAAGACGTGGGCAGAACACTTACAACACTTGGATGAGATTCTTAGCATCATGGAGAGTCAGTCTCTGTTTGCAAAAGAATCCAAGTGCGAGTTTGGGTTGACTGAGATTCTCTACCTGGGGCATGTGATAGGGGCCGATGGAGTTAAGGTACACCAAGAGAAAATCCAGGCAATTTGAGATTGGCCACCACCAAGGAATGTGCCAAATTTGAGGGGGTTCCTTGGATTGTGTTCTTATTACAGGAGGTTTGTTAAGGGATTCTCTTAGACAACAACTCCTCTCACCAATCTTACTCGGAAAGGGGCTTTCAGGTGGACAGATGAGGCAGAGGTGGTCTTTGATAGACTCAAGAGTCATGAGTACTTGTCCAGTTCTAGCTTTTCCAGACTTCTCTTGTTCTTTTGTTCTAGAGTGTGATGCTTCGGGGAATGGGATTGGTGCAGTTTTGATGCAGGACAAACATCCCATAGCATTCGAGAGCAGAAAGGTTAACGACGGTGAGAGATTGTATTCCACTTATGACAAGGAGATGCTTGCCATTATGCATGCTTTGGCTAAATTCAGACAGTATCTAGTGGGTGGCAAGTTTACAGTTAAGATAGATCACAATAGCCTGCACTACTTCCTGGAACAAAAAGAGTTGAACGAAAGACAACAAAAGTGGGTCAGTAAAATTAAGGTGTACGATTTTGACATTGAGTATGTCAAAGGGAAAAATAACATTGTAGTTGATGCACTTTCCAGGAGGCCCCCAGTAGTGATTTGTTGTCTTTTAGACATTGAGTATGTCAAAGGGAAAAATAACATTGTAGTTGATGCACTTTCCAGGAGGCCCCCAGTAGTGATTTGGTGTCTTTTATCAGAGATCTACGCTGATTGGAAATCTCAATTGTTGGTTGAGTATTCTAAGAATACTCAACCTTGTCAGATTTTGGATGGTCAACTTTCGGATAGTAGGTACAAGGTAGTCGATGACATCATTTTCTATAAGGATATGATCTACCTAGTGCCAAGCTCTAAGCTTAAGGCTAAGATAATGAGGGTTGTTCATGATGCGCTCACAACAGGACATCCGGGGTTTTTCAAAACTTACAGGCAGGTCAGAGAGAGGTTCTCATGGAAGGGCCTCAAGGCCGATGTCCTTCAGCATGTCAAAGAGTGCCAAACTTGTCAGCAGAACAAGTTCGAGCACGAGCATCCGACTGGGTTATTGCAGCCCCTTCCCATTCCAACCCAGAAGTGGGAGGGTATTTTGATGGACTTTATTACTGGTTTGCCGAGAGTGCAGGGTAGGGATAGTATATTTGTGGTGGTCGACAGACTTACCAAGTTCACTCATTTCTTTGCTATTGCAGCAAATTGGTCAGCTTCGTAGGTAGATGAGTTATTCTTCCGAGAGATTTTAAGGCTGCATGGTCTCCCCAAGAGCATTGTGAGCGACAGAGACAGTATGTTCCTTAGCACCTTCTAGCAAGAGTTGTTCAGATTGGCAAGCACCAAGTTGACTCCTAGTACCAGTTACCACCCATAGACAGATGGTCAGACAGAGATTGTGAACAAATGGGTGGAATGTAATGTCCCTTACCTACTGCAAAGACACACCATATATTCACCATTTAAAAATAAGTTAGCAATAAAATAATCTCATGTAATTGACATTTAAAACGTTATGTATATAATCTATCTCCATAGGATTTTACCATACATATTTATTAAAGTTAAGAGAGTGATTTATTTAGGCATCTAACTTCTAATGGATTTAGGGAGGGGATGATGGGGTTTAATCAGACAATCCCTTTCTAAGCCCAAGAGCGAAACTTTGGCCCTCTTGGCCTTGGGTCATCTTCTAATGCTCCCAAGGTGGTCTACTTGGTGGATTGTTTAACTATTCCCGGGATCATTGTAATAACAAGTTAAACTCGATAGGATAGGATTGGTGAGGTTTGGTAATCAGGACCTTGACTAGTCCACTCTAAGTCCAGGAGCGAGACTTTGACCCTCCTAGCCTTGGTGTCATGACTTGACTACTACCAAGGTGGTGTGCTTAGGTGGCCGTCCTATGCCTTCTTACCTAACCTTCCGCATCTTATCCTAGTTGAACTTATATATCTCCTAAATTAACACGGTAATCTTACACATATAGGCGGGAGAGAGAACACACTGTTTATTTATGCTAAAAGAGTGAATACTAGAAATGTTTACACAACCTTACTCAACATTAGTTGGTTCAGTCTTCCCAGACTAGAGAATGAACCGCAATTGTCGTAACTCAAAAGAATACAACATTCTCTAAATCTTAATATGGTTTTAGTAAGTTATCTTATTTTAAATTATGTTTGCTAGCATTTTCAAACTATTCATAAGCTTAGAGTGCATGGGTTATCAGATTACAACATACTTGAAATTATGTCTTCTCTCCTGTCTACTTCCAATCCTGGTGCTCGTATGGAGGTTCTCTATGATTCTTGGGCGGAATAAGACCTTCAGCCAGAAATGCTGTGATGAGAAATTGTGGTGTGCGAAAACTCCAATGGACGCTGCAGTCACAACCCGCCCAAGTTTATATCCGACTTTCCTTTGCGGTGATTTGCTTAGACTTTGGTCTTCTATTTCTATTCCGTTTCTCTCTTTTTCTCCCTCTTTTTCGATGATCCAAAGTCTTGTTTCCACCTGTGTTTTATATCCTTGCGTGTGAAGAGGCCCCTGCGTGATTCCATTATTTGGTCACTACCTTTCAAAATTGTCAACTTACTATTCAAGTCGATATGGTTCCTTAATATTATTTAAGTCGATTAATATGGATTTTAATTAATCATAGGTTAATATGAATTTATATCGATCATAGGATTATATGAATTTATATTATATTATTAATATGAAGTAATATTTATTAATATGAGTTAATATTTATATTAATTATATATATTGGTTAATAGAGATTTATTGATACTAAATCATATTATATTGATAAAAATATTTAATATTTTTGACTAATTTTTATTGATTATTAATAATTTATTAATTATGGGTTATTATAATTATTATTAATTTTGATTACTAGTATAATATATATTCACAATAAATTTAATATTATTGACTATTATTTATTTCATGGGTTAATTATCTATTGATTAATTAATTTCTTTTGTGTCAGTAATTTTAAAATGGTATTAAATAGTTGTTCAATTGTACATATATACATCAATTATGGTTCGTGACATGGAAGGCTATCTCTGGAATTATGTAGTGGGACAACAGACAGCATGGGTTCGGTGGTTGTATTTGGGGGAGTTTTGCTACGACTCCACCTATCACATGACTATTGGTATGTCACCATTTCAAGCTCTCTATGGCAGCGAGCCACTATCTTTTATAGACTTGGCTCTACAGGGCAACAGGGCTCCGATTGCGAAAGACTGGTTATAGGATCATCAGGATATTCTTAGGTCTCTCAGGGAGAACATTTAGAGGGCACAAAATCAGCAAAAGATGTATGCTGATCGACACAGGACAGAGCGGAGCTTTGAGGTAGGGGATATGGTTTACCTTCGTCTTCAACCATACAGACAGAGTTCGCTGAAGAAGAGTGGTTCAAAGAAGCTCAAGCTCTGATTTTTTGGTCCCTATCGCATTTCCAGGAGGGTTGGCAAGGTAGCTTACGAGCTTGAGCTTCAGGCAAACAACAGGATTCATAACGTATTTCACGTATCTTGCCTCAAGAAGGCGATTGGGCAGCAGATTGTCCCTTCGGTTGGATTACCCCCGCTTGACGAGGAAGGTAAATTGGTTTTGGTTCTAGCTGAGGTGATTGAGGTCAGGGAAAGGAAACTGCGGAATAGGGCTATCAGAGAGTATTTGATTCGATGGAAGGACTTGCCTATCGAGGACGCCACATGGGAGGGTGAGTCTATTCTACAACATCTTGCGTTGAGATTGGTTGAGGGCAAGCAATCCCGGGAAGGGAGGACTGTAATGTCCCCATCTCCATAGTAGGCCATTATGGTCCCTGATTAGTCTATCTTCCCATCCGGATAGGCTAATGGCTTCTTTCAAAGGATGCCGGCCAGTCACAAGCTTCAGTGGGCGAATATTTATTATTTGGGCTCCTTTTATAAAGTTAAGTCACTTTATTTTATAAAGTGATATTATAAAGTCACTTTATGACTTAAAGTTACTTTATATTAAAAAGGTAACTTAAGTGACTTCAGTGAGCACTTTATCCCACATTGCTTAGTTTTCAGTCTTTTCCCTCACTTCGAGGTTATGTAAGAAAACGGTACTCCTTGGGAAAACGACCACAAGATTTTATAAAACAAGAAAACAAAATTGGTTGCTGATGTGACTGGTTGTATTTCCAAGGACGCAAACCCTTTGGAAATCTTTGAAGGTTGGACGCAAACCTGGCCTTCTACTTGAGTGGATTCATTTAGGATCCTCATTTGCAGCGAAACGGTGAACTTGGATTGAAGCATTTGGAACTCTTCTCAGATTTTGGTCTTCAGTTACTGCTACTCGTCATCCTTGGGAAGGATTTTCAATTTGTAGAAGTGATCAGTGTTGGCTCTTCAATTTATGCTAGCTTCGGTGGTAATCTGGTTATTAAAGGTTAGATGCCCGGTCTTTTTGCATAAGGAAGTGAGACAGTTTTAGACCTGACGGCACGTTTTCTCAGTGGGAGTCTCCAACGCTGGTGCGAGGGGAGAGCTCGCGTGCTGGGAATCACATTACCCAGTCGTGTGACTAGAATAGACACCCGTTTGCACAGGCAGACTGTGGGCAGTGAGCATTGACTTGAGGGACGGGTCTTATGTTGCACGACAGTGATATGCCGGGTGCTGTTGTGAGCAGTATTGCGTGAGTCCTCCGGGTAGCTATGCGAGACCACAGCCAGGCAGGCTCACCGACAGCCTCAAGAACTGGAAACACCTTGCGTGAGGGAGCATGATAAGGGGAGGCATTCTCTGCTGCGTGGTCAAGGGAGGATTCACAGCCTAAGCACTTTGACAGGTCGCAGTGTTGGACGCGACTAATCTGGTCCCGTGAGTTTACACAGCGCTGGCATCTTTCCTAACACCGACACACATGAATCCCAAGGCTATGGTGTGTAGAAGAAGACACGTCGATTGGTTCCAGCCACTGACATACTTCAACACTCGAAACTGAACCAGGTTGCGTTGCTACAATCTCACCTTATCATTTTGTATTGAAACAAGGGAATAATAAGAAAATCTGATATGTTTATCTGGTACTTGAGAAGTTATCTAGATATATGAGATGTGATTATCATATACCATACCAGTTAGTTGAAATTGTCGTTTATTTGCATGAAGTTTTCTTCTTCCGTTTGGGAATATAAATTGAATAATTGCCTTAGAAAACAATATCCAAAACACCATAAGACACTGAGCAGATTCATATCAGAATTGTGTTGAAAATTAAATGAGAATACCAGACCAGGGATATTACACTTGATGAGTTGATTGTAATTTTGATGAACATTGCATTGTGATTTATATGATTGTGAAATGAAAAATTTAAAATTTTGAAAATTCTCGTTGCAATGTTTATATTTGATATTCATATTTTCAATTTTAACATGTCATTTGAATACTACTACTAGACTCGAGTTATTTAATAGTGTTGTACATCTTTATCTTTTTAAAACTAATTTTTCAAGTACTAATACTGTATGTTAATTGTCAGCACCGCTCCCCCGCCGCTGTCCCCCTGGTGTTCCCAAACTTAGGTCCCAAGTATCCCTGTCCCCGAACGCATTCCCCCCTCCCCCCAAGGAAATGTTCCCAAACCTGGTGAAACACTGATTTTCACTGTCATACCTGATTTTCTAACCTTCAAGAATTACCTTTCCTCCTTATGACAGCATCACGCTTTCAGAAAACATGATATCTGAATCCCAATCACCAATGCTCACAAAGAATTGTTATCATTCAAAACTTCTTCACTCCATTTACTGGTGTTCGATCCAAATTTTCAGAGACACTGTACTGCTGTTCAACCCAGATTTGCAGAGAAACTTTAATGCTGCTTGAGACACCAACAATTATCTCTCTCAATTCAGATTTCACTCAACTTTCTCAGGTTCTTATCAGATTCCTTCACACATGTTTGTATAAATTTGAAGGATTGCACCACTGCAACATATTTATCTGCTTAAGGATAACTCTCAACACATCCTCAAATGCTATATCTCTGTGATACAAACTCACACACACAATACTTTAATTGGGTTTGTATAATATTTCTTATTCAGCTATACCACTTTTTTCACCCACAGCTCACACACACACTTTCAAATCAAAGAGTTGTATTTATAAATTTTCCAAGAGGATTTGACCATTTGAAGACAGTTAAATTAATTCCAAACTGCCCCTTATTCAAACCGTCTAACTGACAATCAGATTCAAACTGTGAAACCACCTAACTCAGCCGCCTAACTTATTCTTAATGTGGTAAACCTTTTTTTTATTTGTAATCTTAAAGATAAATTCCGAATCACAGGAATGAATAAGTTTTTTATAAGTATCAAACCAAACAATGAACATATCTGCCTTTATGAGTTTCGAACCGATAACATATTTAAGACGGCATTAATGTTCTTTGAGCTGTTGATGTTGAGAATTATTTTCAATAACAGAAGTTCTTTTTAATTTCTTTTTCTGTCTCGTTCTTTGTCCATCTGTCCGTGTCATTTCTTTGTCTATTTCTTTCATATGCCAGTCCTTACTTTGTCTGCTAAAAAACTTGATGTGTCCACCCTGTATTACCGCTGTCTCAAACAACTCCTTTTCTTATTCATATCATATACCATGATATTCAATAGAAAACTTTTGAGCACTTATTTCTTTGTCCCATCTCTCATAATGAAGACAAAGATGTCATTGAATTGAAGAACAGATACTATAAAGTAATCAAATTGAAGAATAGAGATGTAATCAGCACCGAATGACTATAAAGTGCACCACAGTTATTGACAATATGTTCACAGGTATTGTATACTGCATTTTCAGAATAATGAATTCTGCATCTGTATTGTCTAAATATATTTTAGACATCAATGACAGTAATATTCTAACTGGATGGGGGGGCTTGCCCCTCTCTTTTATCGCCAGGGGGTCCAGAATAACAGTTGTGTATCATGTGAGAATGCCTTGAAACAAATTTAGACTAATAGAATTGATAAAAATCATTTACAAATTTAATTGTTTAAAGAAAAAGAAAAAATATTGGAAATAATGTGTTGCAGATCCAAAATTTTGGAAATTTCTTCATCAAATCACCTAAAAAGTATTCCCTATACACTATGTAAAAATTGTGCTTGATGCTGCATGTTCAAAGAAGGGGTAAATGCAGGTTTTTAAAGGCAAAAAACTGTGAAAAATGCATTTTAACCTGTGTTTTACTATTGTTGGCACGTTTTTCCCTGTGTGGGCATTTCAGGAGGTCAGAGTTTCCAAAAGATGTGATGATTTTTTGTTTACCCTGCAATTACTTGCACATTTTTAAAAGCCTGCAAGTACTTGCAGTGTTTGTGAACTATGGTAACTTTATATCTTACTAGTGTAATGTTTTATTCATTAATCACTATGGGAATTTTCCTTAGTTTTAAATAGTAATCGATGATTTCTGAGTCTTTCTTATTGTCTGTGAAGGGAGTGAACATATAAAATTACTAGTCTTATTTTCAGTTGAAAAATAATGAGATTGTTGATTATGTAAGTCAAGACATGAGCATTTGTCACGGTAAAATCGTTGTTTAGTGTTTCAAAAGCTTTAACTTTTTAATTATCGGATACTAAATCCTTTTTGAGTCTTGAAAGCTATAAATTTTTAACTATCAGATATTACAAGTAAATTGTAGAGCATTTTAGTATATGCCGTCTTTGAGCTGAACTAATATTATAAATCTGAACAGAGAGAAGTTAAACTTGAGAGAGTCAACTTTTAACACAAGTAGATATATCTAACGTAGTAACGTGTAATGCTTGATAGCACTGACTAGACTAATTGCCTGATAAGCAATTGCAAATATGTGCACTCAATTTAGATAGTTAACTGTTAATTTAGAATGACTCTTCCATCTAAAGAAAATCCACGAGTAGATCTTTGTTGTGGTTTGCTTATGGTCCTTAAATTTTGGCAACTAAATGTCTAACATAGGATTCCAAGATTGAATAGATTTGGATTCATTTTGGTGAATGCTGAATAGCTTTAGTATATTTGTGCAGCATAAAGAATGAAGCTTTATTTCTGACTAAATTTTCACTATTTACATGTCATAAAGTGTCATTATGCAATTTAGTTTTAAACTTTAGTTGCAATCTAATTTTAAAACTCATTATAGTTTCACATTGACTACTTGACAGTCATTATAAACCTTCCATGTGCATGTAATTTTTTGTAGGCTTGTTGAAAATCACAGCTTATTTATATTAAATTTGGTAACATCTGATTTTGAATTTTCAGGCACATGTTTACTCAGCAGGATCAGGAACGTGTGCTGCGTTTCTTGCTAATATAGACACCCATTCTGATGCAACTGTGACATTCAAAGGAACCTCTTATCATTTGCCTGCTTGGTCTGTCAGCATCCTTCCAGATTGCAAGAATGTTGTCTTAAATACTGCGAAGGTATTGATTCAAAGTCATTCCATAGCTATGATGCATCATTTATAGTTATGGGTTTATGTCTGCTTTTTGACAGCTTTTGTAAATCATAGAGTTAATTATATATCATGTTTCACTGTTTCTTTGACCTATATTGGTTTCAAGACAAAGGTGTAGGATTCTAGGAGACATGGACATGATTTGAAATAGAGTATGAAAGTTGAATCCTTGAACTGTACTCGTGTTATCTTTACTCCAACTGTTTAAAACATTTGGATATTCCTTTGGACTTTAAATTTATGAAATTGTTGATTATTAATTGTCCTGTACTGGAACGTCCCCCTACAGGGGATGCGGGTTTTTTTTTTTTTTTTGGCCGGGGCGGGGGGGGGGGGGGGGGGAAGGGGGGAGCCGTCCCCGTGGAAATGTCTAAATTTATTCTTATAATTCTACTGTCATAGTTTGAAAACCTGACGAGTACTTGTAGGACTCGCTATAAATTTTCTCCCATAAGTAATTGCGGAAAATTGACTTGGCCACGGGTTTTAACAAAATAAATGAGGCGATTTTTATTTAGAAAGTGCCCAAAATAGTAAAACTCACAAGAAAAATATTTGGGAAAAACTTGTTGAAAATTTTATATAAATAATGGGTTGCAATTTTTTTTATTGCATAGATTTTTCAGACACAGATTTGTGAACCAGGAACCCTATATTGGTGATGGCTACGACACGATAAAGGGCATCATCATGTTTTGGGTGGTGACGGCTAGGGCACATTCTTATTGCTGTGGGGCGTTTGGACGTTGTTCTCTAGTAGTAATTGCATGCTGCATATTTAAGATGGCGACATCCGACTGTAGGAAAACTAATCCAAGGTCGTGTTGATGTATATTATTAATTACATATTAATACATGCTGTTTTTTTTTTATATTTATACATTATATATTAACAATAGGAAAACAATACGTGTATTATGTATTAAGATCTGTTATTATATTTCTTAATTTATACATTATCTATTATAATTATAAATTTAATAAAAATAATATGTTATTTATAGATTATAGATTATAATTATATTATATAATTTTATTAAAATAAATTATATGTTATTTATAGATAATATATTATAACATTATTATAAACATATATATTTGTAGTATTAATTACATAAAACAAATTTTGTATTTATATATATGTTTAAAAAATGCGTCTATGGTTGTCGAAGAAATTCACGATTTGTAATATTTTTTGGCAAGTTGCTGTCATGGGGCAACTTCCATTCTATTAAAAACATAGGGAAAATTACATTGTCTATTTGGGGTTTTATATTCATATCACTTCTTTCAAAGATTTCTCATTGACCTAACATGCAACGACATCATGATTTGTAGCCCAGTCATGTAACCTATGATACACAATGGGAAACCAAATTCAGAAAAGAACACGTTTGCTTAGCCCATCTTCCATCACCACTTTTCGCCCCCTAATCCTAACATTCTCTTCTACAATCTTTATTCTTGGGGGCTTCACCAATTTGCTAGCTCCCATACCCTTGCATTCCTTCCTTTTATATTTTGGTGCTTGGGAAGTTTGACTGTTGTCGAAGTTATGGATGTTGCCGAAAAGCCAACACACATCCATGCTTGTTGGTGCGTCGAGGCTCATTAAGTACCTAAGCACTTCACTTCTTTGGTCGGTGATTTGAATGTCAATGAAAACTTGTGCACTTTCCTTGTTTATTGGGGCTTTAGGCTTCTGGAAAACACTTATCCTTGTTTGGGTTTCGGCCCCTTCCTGAAACCTTTCATCTTTAACAAAGCATGAAGAGTCTTACTTATATTCATCAAGGGTCCCCATATAAATAGGAGCTAAGAACTCTTTGCCACATCGGAGATTCCAAGGTTATTAGGAACACCATAGAAGAATATGTGAAGTCATAGTTGGAGCTTGAACTAATAATAGGAACCATCAGGAGTTCTTGTGGTTCTAAGAACCAACCAACCCTCCAATCTGTTGTGAGGTTTTCACACCATCGCCCCAAAATTTTGGGGACCCCCATTTTTCGACCAGCCTTGGCTTTTCCTCTAGATCCTGATGCCTTGACGATTTTGTGGGACTTAGATGCATGATGTTGAATTTTGAAAATTGATGTAATTGAAAAACTTGAACATCTTCAAAATTTAATTGTGAATTTGGATATTATTTTTGAGAAAATCTTGTGAATTTTGTTTGGTGGAGAAAAATGGAAATTAAAGAATAGATTTAAAATTGCAAAATCTGAATTAAATTGCAAAATGATTTTTGGGGTTGCAAAATAATAAAAATTAATTTTGGTTGTCATGATTAAATGCACATTAAAATCATATTTTTGGGCTGAGTTTTTGTAATTTTAGAAATTTAATTTGGGCCCCCTTTGTGTGTTAAATTCAATGTATTTTAAGGCCTAGGAGGTGTGAAATTCAAGGCAAGTTATTGGGTCCACAATGGGGAAGGTTTAAAACTATATTAGAGGCCTAAATGACCTTTTTTCAAAATTTCAATTTTAGGGCCTATGATAATTTCGGATTTGGCTAATTTAAACCCATAATTTTGCACTAGGCTGGCCCAATTTTAAATTAAAATTAAATCCCCTAGGGCTGGGCAATTTATTTCATTTAATTCATGTTAAACTTGACAATTTTAATTTATTTTTTTCCCTCCTACAAAGTCGGGCCTGCTTTTTTGGAGGCAAAAATTTGGTATATAAGGGGAGCTCTCCCCCACTTCATTTCACCATCTCATTCACTTCTCTCCCTTTCTCTTGGCAGCAAGGAGCAGATCCAAAAAAGCAAATCCGAAAAAGCAATCCGAAAAAGCAGTCCAAAAAAGCAGTCCGAAAAAGCAGATCCAAAAAAGCAGTCCGAAAAAGCAGATCCAAAAAAGCAGATCCGAAAATAGCAAGTTGAACATTTTAATCTCAGAATTTGGGGAAAGAGGGAGTTTGTTGCTTGGCAAATTAGAGTTTCATTTCCAGATTTTGTAAAGGATGGAGTTAATTGCTTGAGGCCTCATTGCAAGATTTTGGAGGGCAATTGAAAGAGGATTTGATCTATTTGGAGGTCATATTATCGGAATTGTGGATATAGAGAAATTTTTGTGAATCAAGCTAAGGCAATTGCATTAAGAGGGAATTCAAAGCTTTATATTTGGTGAGTGGCCTATCTTTTCCTCTCTCCTTAGTTGTTTTCACTTCATTGATATTTTTGTTAAGTGTTGAAAACTAGTTTCAAGAGTAGAGTTAGGTGTTTGGTTAGTAGGTTGATTACTCTATTGTCTTGATTAGCTTATTCCCTCAAGTCCTTGCTTGCATTTCATCATCTTAAGAAGAAGATTGGAGTGATAAGTGTAGCCCATCTTAAGGTATTGGCGGGGAGTGATAAGTGTAGTATTCCACCCCTAGGGAGAAGATTGGAGTGATAAGTGTAGTCCATCTTAAGGCAAAGGTGGGGAGTGATAAGTGTAGTTTGCATCATTGCATTTCATCATCGTAGGAAGGAGAATTGGAGTGATAAGTGTAGTCCATCTTAAGGTAACGGCGGGGAGTGATAAGTGTAGTATTCCATCTTATAGGCGAAGTTTGGAGTGATAAGTGTAGTTTCATCTTCATTGTAGAAAAGGTGGGGAGTGATAAGTGTTTAGGATGAATGATGCCAATGCAAGCAAGCGACCCAAAGGAACTAATGCTAAAATAGGAGACAAGGAAGTTATGATACCCAATTCTAACTTCCGCTCAAAATTGAAACGCGTTGGAAACACCAACATTGGTACCCTTGACTTGATTCAATTAAGAGAGAGGTTGAGAGACAGCCAGTCCCCTATGGCAAAGATCAAATAGTATGGAATTGTGCAAGAGGAAGGTTCAATCTACCCCAGCAGTAGACATGATACGACAGAATTGGTTACACCAAGTCATCAAGGCTCACAAAGTCAGATTGCAAATCAGAGTGCAGCGACCTCATCGTGCTTCTCAGTCGGATCCCAGGCTATGCAAAAGGTACACAATTTGATCCTTGGATGTTCTATTTTATTGAAGGCATTGAGAATGGTAAAGAAAGATTGATTGGATTAGGATCATTAGCATGAATTTAGAGTTGCAACTTAGGATAGTGCAAAATCAGAAGCAAGTCTACATGGGGTCCTACTTCTTCAATTCGGGTGCAAGACTACTAGTGATGCTTTGCCAGTCGAACCAAATCTAATCTTGGGGAGATGCATTGCACCACTATGGTTGAGGCAAGTACTTATGCTAAAAGAGCAAGGTTGTGGCAGTTTGAACAGTTGAAGGCAGCCGAGGTTTAACCAAAGAAGATGGTATTAACTAGGAGGAAATTGATGAACTTAATGATTATTTCGAATCAAGTAGTGGGTGGATTGTGGAGATATGGCCAAGGCAGGTGCTCCCAGAACCAAAGAGTATTCAAGTAGAGGCAAGGTGCAAGCAAATTGAATTCAAGTAGGAAGGTTGGAAGGACTATGAAAATCAAGGAAGGCAAGGAAAGTTGAAAGAAGGAAGCGAGATGAAAGGTTGAGGGGGTTCAAGTTTGATTCCAAGGCGGTGGCCAAGAGCAAGGCACTCAAATTGCAAGAAGTTCACATTTAGGCAAGCCACCAAGGTCAATGCAAGATTACCCCAAGTGCATGGAGACCTCACCCTTTCGAGGTCAAGACATCAAGTACAAGCAAGTTCAAGTGGTGATGAGAAAATTTCTAAGGACAAGCTCAAGCATCCAAGGCTTCATCTCATCTCAAGGATTAATGAACTTTATAAGACAAGGTTGATGAGGTGACAATTTCATGTGCATGCAATCAAATCATGCCAAGTGTCCTATGTTCTCATTGGTTGACAGATTATTGTAATTTTCTCATTGGCCCACAAAGTTGGTGCCCTCATGTAATTGGTTGAAAGATGGTAACCCTAATTAGGGTTTGTAAGGTTTAATCTTGGCCCTTGATTTTGCCTCTTAATCTTGGCCACTCGTAATTTTGAGCCTCTATATAAGGCCATTTGTACTCATTTGTAAAGAGAGTGATGTTGGAGAAATTGTTGCCAAAATACTATCAAAATTGTTCTCTATTCATTGTTGTGACTTGCATGGTGGATATACATGATCATTTTGGTGTATTTGCATGGTTCTTCTCTTCTCTCAAATTAAAGTAGGATTTCATTTCATGTTGTTAGAATAGAAATAGATGGCTAGCTGTATGGTGATATTGGTGAATGTTTGATGAGGATCTATATACTAGGCCACTAGCATCCTAGCGGCTTGTTAGGAAGCCTTGTGTGGTAATTTAGTCCAATTGTTCCCAAGTTCTACTTGCATTTCATCTTTCCGCTTGTACTTCAAGTTGGGTTGGAAGATAGGTGTTAGTGTGAAAATCCTAAGAGTATCCCTTAGAATCATCGCACCGATGGAGGTAGTGCCGCTGGCAAGCTTTCATTTGGTTTGATCCCCATCCATTTGCTAATTTCTTCATTCATAGGAGTAGTAGTAGAGCAAGAAGTAATCTAGTAGTTGAAGTTTCGAAGAGCAAAGTTGGAAGTGATATAAATTGGAAAATCATTGAATATACATTGCAAAGCTAAATCATCATCATAGCAAGAGTTTAACATCTCTGAATGAACAACGTAAGCCCACCTACGTGATTACCAGCAAATCACATTTATATAACTGAGTTAGTATCCACAGGTGTAAGGAACCTTGGAGTATCCTCGTATACTTTTCAAGAGAGGGTTGAGTGTTTGGTACGCTGTATCAAGTATTCAATTGCTATATGTTATGTAGTGGTACAAAACTCACATCAACACAATCCAATATTTATCAAAACTTTAAGAGGAATCAAGAACTTCTTCGAAATTTTCGAAGTGTTGGACACTTGCCTTGAAAGCTTTTGCCTTTACACTGCTTGCAAAAGGTATGTGAACAAAATAGATAGTGGTCAGAGGACATTTATTGCAGTTGAAAGGCCAAATCTGAAATCAGTTTTAGATCTCCTTTCATGAGCACATGATTATATTGAGGGTGGTGAGGGTGAATTGGTATAATACAATCTCTTACCTTTTCAACTCAACAATCACAATATCATCAATTGCACTATCAATAACAAGAACACATGAACACACGATTTACATGGAAACCCTTACAGGAGAAAACCATGGCAAAATGTTTCTTATAAAAACTTCTCTTTCAAATTTCGTAGTCACCAACCTATTGAAGACATCAGTCCCCCCAATTTGCAAGCACCAACACACAGGAGGCACCAATCCCCACTGCTAAGCACCAACTTAGCGAGAGACACCAATCTCTACTTTGGGAAGCACCAACTTCCATAATGAAGTCCCACCTTCAGGATGTTGCTTCTTCAACATGATGCATATCTGATTTCCTTTCACAAACTCTTCTTGTAAATGATATATTCTTCACAAATTTCATGCACTTGATTTCATGTACATTCCTTTGCAAATCTGCATATGATCACTTTCAAATCTGCATATTCTTTATTCAAAACTGCATACATATACTTCTTTTATATCTGCATGAATTCTTCACATGTATTTGCACATGTCCATATACATCTGTACTTATTCTCCATAAAAGGCTGCATTTATTCTTCATAAGTATCTGCACATATTCTTCATGTACATCTGCATTTATTCTTCATACAAGGGCTGCATATATTCTTCAATATAGATCTGAAAGACCCGTCATGATTTTCTGCTCTTAACTGAACTGATATATCATTGTAATTTGCATATATTTTCCTTCTGCATCATCTCCTTTATCTAAAATTCATGCCTTTTTAAAGAGGCGACTCCTCCAAGAGGTTGGCCTTCCTTAATAAAACTGTTTTGGTTTGATTTGAAATACTTTTAATCCTTTCAAGGAGGCGCTTATGAGAAAGGTCGGCCACAATTTAACTTAGTTTATTTAATATAATCACAAAGTGGTGCTAGTGCAGGTTGGCCTTTATTTTGCGACTCATTCAATTTATTTTTAAACCTCTTCCAAGGATGACGTTTCTTCCTCAGATGACTTAAGAGGGGTTGGCTTTATAAACTAATTACAGTGCTCACATTATTTATCGCTGCTCATTTAATATAAATCTCCTTGCTACCCTCATATATGGCTGCTCTTTATATGATACTGTTATTTACAGTGAATTCACTGCCTCTCCACAACAATGTATATATATATAGTTGAAAAATGTGCAGATATATCATGAGACGTTTTTGCAGACGATTTAATCGCTGAAAATTTCAACCATGAGTTTTTGAATTTGTCGCAGTGATTTTTTCAATCCAAACTCGCCATAAATCGCTGGATATTGGTTGAAGACGTGGTTGTTTGCCCGCTGGGGTAAACTTAATATTGCATAGACATAGTACAGGAAATATAATAAACACAGAATGTATCAGAGAATAATAGATGCTTTCATTAATCATTCCATTGTATGAGTACATTCACATAATAATCCATAATAATTCCTTCACCTGTAGGTGGTACATATTTATCTACTCGAAGGGGTGTGACCAAACGTCACCACCCTACCCAACTGCCCTTCGGTAATAACTAATTACCGTCGTAACAACATAACTAATACACGACATATAATAAAGTAGTCTTTCCGGCTAACATCATCCCCCCCAAAAAGAAAGTCGTCTCCAGTGACTCACAACAAAAGGGAGATGAAATACACCTCTTAGAATAAGAAAATCACTAAGAAGGGGTGGAGGGGCATCCCTAAAAAAGATGGAGTGCCGTCCTCCCCATCAATGTTGCTTCGAGTAGTTCTTGTTTTGTCAGATCACATTCCTCCTGTGCATGCACCAAACCGGTCTCCAAAAAACACGTTTCAGCTATAGCCCCCACTAACTCTTGTTCAAACGATACTGTCTCCCTAGCCAATCTGACCTCGATAGCCACCCGTGTCGCCTTCTCTACTTCCAACTCCTAGGTATGCTGAGCCAAGTGTCGCTCTATTACCTCCAACTGGGTGGTCAGCTCCTCCCGAGCTCTCTATGCATCCACCAAGACAGCCTCACGTCCAGTCAACACCTACTTTGAGTGCCTCAAAGCGTAGTATCCCTCTCGAAAAGCTTGCTTCAGTGCTCTCTCCACCTTTGGCATGCAGTCACTCCATGCCTGTAGCAGCTCTAGGTTTCATCAACTGGTCACACTTCCCAAAGGTTGATAACTTTGATGCCCCAACTCACAAAGAAAATGGGGGTCTAGGGGGCAACGCCCCTAGCGGGGTCGAGGGGCAGCGTCCCCGCGGGGTCCTGGGGCCAAGACCAAATTAGCACCTTCAAACCCACACAAAAGTCTATTAGGCACACCATTTTTGTGATTTTCTTCCAATCCCATACTCTTTCTGCCAACCGCTTATGTTTTCCTCACTACCTGCTTATGTCCTTCCCTGCGGTACCATACGTTATTCATTGTGAATTGTTTTGATTTGTCATCATTTTTTTTATAAAAAAATTCTTTTCCCTCTCACCGTAGGCAACCGTACGGTTGCTGTACGCCCTCTCCTGCTACTACGACGGGAAATGGCTGGGTATTTCCTTCTTCCCTCTCATACGGCGGCCTTGGCTGTTTGTGTTTCTTTTCTTCCTTCAATACACGCTACTGCCTTTGATCAACCCAAAGGTGTTTGTTTTTATTCCGCTCCTCCCCCTTTTTCCTCTTTCCGTACGTTGGTCTCATTTCTTATGCCGGGTGGTGATGCCTTGTGTTTCTCGTCTCGTGCAGTGGCTTTATGTTCGCGTCCTGTGCGGTGGCTTCATGTTACCGCCGGTGGACATGCCACCGTTCGGTGAGCATGCCACCGTTCGTTGACATGTTCCATTGTTCGGTGAGCATGCCACCGTTTGGTGGGGTCCACCACCGTTCAATGCTTTTCTTCTTTTTTTTTTTCCATTGTACGGTTGTTCGGCCATTAGCTGTACGGTGTGGCTTTTTATTTTTTTATTTTTTAAATAAATTCCTAGTCTAATTACCTTCCAGATGCTTCTCCGGTCGCCCGTTTGGACAGCTCTCAAGTCACCTGCCTGACCTCTCGAGGCCCATTCCATCTTCTCGGGTGCTCTATCCCTCCGCTCGGGTCTATTTTCTCTGGGTAAGGTCTTAATTTGGATCCGTTGACAAATCCTCCTGGCTTAATCTCATTCTTTCCATTGTACTTCAACACCAGCTGGCCAAGGGAGGAGCACATCTTTCATGGGTACTTATCGTGCCAACATTTTCTTTGTTGTTGTGCAACCTCCATTGCCCATCGTGCGGCTCCCTCAAGCTTTCCCTGTCGCCGAGTCTGTCTTCAATGGCCATCCAAAGGCTTGGAACCATAAATTCTACAGGGACCATGGCCTCTTGCCTATACATAAGAAGGAGAATAAGGATTTTGAAGGCTGTAGTCGTCCACCCAAGATTCCAATCCTCACGGACACAAATGATCTTAGGTTCATCTTCCTTGTATTCACCGTACTCGGGGGGAAATGTTTCCAGCTCTTCCTCAATACTTAGTATATTGCATGCTGGTCGGAAGAGTTTGTAATCCTCTATTTGCTAGTGGAAGAGACCGTTCAGTGAATCTGCATCATCCTCTGAGTATTCCCCCAATCTTAGCACACCTTCACTATTCGGTTCCATTCCGCCCCTTCCTTCATCCCTTCGATCGTTTTCTTCTTCGGAGTCAGATTCTGAGTCTGAAGAAGAGGCTATCTCTTCGTTCACCATTTGGGTGTGAAGGTTGATGGTGAACTTCCTCCCCTCCATTTTACATCGAGATGGTGTTTTTCTTTCAATTGTGGTTTACCTTCGCTGTGACCAGCCACCCTTGACCCAGAATGGCATCGTAACCCTTCTTTTTCAAAGGTATCACCACAAAGTCTAGTACAAATGGTTGCGAGCCAATGGTGACCTGTTGTGCCATCAACGTTCCGAGGGGTTTTATAGCCTGTTGATCGGCACCCAATAAGTTGAAGGTTGGGGGCCACAAGGTTGGCTTGCCCAATTTCTTCTGTGTCTCCTCCAAAAGGACGTTCACTCCTGACCCTCTGTCCGCTATAGTGTCTGTTAGGATGGAGCCAAAGATGCCCATCTTGACGACTGTCGGGTACCTTACGCTGTTTACAACAAGTATCATCGGGTCAGTTGCAAACCCTTCGGGGATGTCCGTATGTGTGGTATTTGGCTGCGTGGCCAAGTTCCCCAACAGTGTCATTCCCAAGTGAGGCATGGTGTGAAGGAGGTCCTGGAGTTTCATTGGTACCTCTAATTGTAACATTTGTCTCAGAATGTTTTGTTCTGCATCCCTCTGGCCCGAGGTGGTGACCATCTCCCATGTTTCTTTTTGTACTTTCGTTGTCTTCTCTATTTCTTCCTTACCCTCCCATGTCCCTTGTTTTGCTTGTGATCGTGTGATGGCTAGTACTCTCTCGTCACTTCTTGTTCCCTCGATGTTGAGCAAGTTGACCCTGGATTTTGGGCAGTTGGCATCCTCGTGGTTGCCAGGACCACACCAGCGGCATAGCTTCTGCGGGGTGTCGCAGTCCCTTGCAAAGTGGCCCCACTAATTGCAAGCTCGGCATTGGATCATCGGCCGACCCTTGGAGCCATAATATATTCAACTCGTGTTGGTGTTGTTGTTATTGCCCCTTCCGCCACCGCGTTGGTTGCCTCCATAATTGCCCGAGGATGCGTTATTGTTAGTCTCTGCCCCCGATATAGATTGTTGCTCTTGGGTAAATAGTACTTGTGGATTCCTCACCTTCATGTTGTATGGGCATTCTTTGGTGGAATGGCCCATGATCTGGCAAATGTCACAAAATGCCTGTTTGGGACACAAGCCCTTTGTATGGCCACTCGCCTTGCAGTTCGTGCACCACGTCATCTTCCCCCTTGCTGGTAGCCCCTTTCATGATCTTGAACTCCATCATTCTCTCCATGTCCTTTTGGAGTGCCCTGGCTTTTTTCTTCGACTCGCCATCACTGCCACTATCATCGTTTGATGTGTCATCGTCGTCGGAAGACGACTTGCTTCTTTTCTTCTTGGAGGCCTTCTGTTCGTTCTCCAAGTCCATCGCCCGGTTAGATTTCAGGCCCTCCACGAACCATCTTTTCTTCAAGCCATCCGTTGGCTGGCTATCCATTTTTCCGACTAACTCCTTTAGTTGGCGAGTGTATGCCCACACAGTCTCCTTGCCTTGTTTGGTACTGTATATCTCAGAAACAATTTCATTGTCATCCCTTAGGAGTCAAAACACCTTTTGGAATTCTGTCTTGAGTTCGTCCCAAGTGGTCACCTTTGTTTTGTCCACATCGGAGTACTAGTCAATGGCTACCCCTCTGAGTGTGGCCGGAAAGTGTTTTACCCATTCTGCGTGGTCGGCGACTCCATTCGTCAACTAGATTGTCTCGCACGTACGACAATGCCGTACTGGATCTTCCTTCCCATCTCCATGGAATTTTGGCAGCTTCTCTTTGTTAGTCGCCGTGTTTACTTTTCTAGGTGCCGACTGTGTTTGCAACACCGGTTGTGTTACAGGCTGAGATGGTATTGTTGGCGTCGGTACCCCGAAAATGTTTGGTATCGTACCACTTGATGTCCTCGAACTACTAGAACTGTCCAAGCCTAGTGGGCTATTGTGATCCCCATGCCCCTCTGTCACTTCAATACTCTTGGCGGCAGCGGTATCCTGAGCCTCCCTCCGTGCGGCTTCCTTCCTTCGGGCTTCTCTTGCTTCAGTCTGTGGGGTTAAGGTTAAGGACCCGAACAAGCTCCTTGTTTCCTCTAGGCGGTCCTCGTCACTTCTTCCGGCCTCCCGGTCAGATTCCTCCAGACCCTCGCCTTCACTTACTCCCTTTGGTAGTCCTTTGGCGCGTCTTCTGAATCTCTTCCTTCGCCCGACTTGCTGCTGTGTGAGTACGACTTTTCTAGTGGCTTGTTCCTCGTCGAGTTCCTTCTTTAAATTTTTATTTTTATTCAATTGATTAGGCATAAATTCTATTCAATCATTGATTGTTAGAGCATGCTCTTCTTCAAAAAGTTCTGTGATTCTGTCCTCATTCGTCCTCAAGTGGTATTTTTGTTCATCGACTCATTCCGTCACTTGCCAGATTCGTTTGGCAACGACACCAGATGTTTGCCCGCTAGGGTAAACTTAATATTACATAGACATAGTACAGGAAATATAATAAACACAGAATGTATCAGAGAATAATAGATGCTTTCATTAATCATTCCACCGTATGAGTACATTCACATAATAATCCATAATAATTCCTTCACCCGTAGGTGGTACATATTTATCTACCTGAAGAGGTGTGACCAAACGTCACCACCTGACCCAATTGCCCTTCGGTAATAACTAATTACCGTCGGAACAACATAACTAATACACGACATATAATAAAGTAGTCTTTCTGGCTAACAATGGTCAATGGGATGGTAAAGTGATTATAAAAGTGATTGTGTAAATTTTTTTGGCAATTTTCTTCTCCCAAGCTGCAAGGGAGCATTTTTTTGCGGATGCTAGTGTAATGTCCCTTCTTATTCTCCTTTAATAATTCCCTGCAAAACCGACATTAGTACAAAATATCATACAACATTTATATGACTCATACTCTACTTTAAGTTAGTAGGGGGGGATATGATTCTTAAGGCTGCCTCTAGGTCAGGCTTCACAAAATTTTCGACTCTCGGCTTGAGGGGTATAAGATCCACTCTAAGTGACCGGGCTATCAACACATCATCCCATAGAGCACTGCCCATAAGAATCTCTTGGAAGCAATAAATGCATTCCAAGTCCACGCATATGCATATTACTGACAATCGGTATATATATTGCCTTAGTGAGATTATAACAATCTTGAGACTAGGGAAACTATAACGATTTCCTCTAGCCCCCTCCAGATACGGGGATCCATCTCTAATGAATATAGGATTCATTCTATATGGAACCCGTATCATCATTTTTTTGAGATTATAACAATCTCGAGACTAGGGAAATTATAACAATTCCCTCTAGTCCCCTCCAAATATGGGATCCATCTCTTAGTGAATATAAAATTCATTCTCTCTATGGTCTCCATATCATCAATTTGGGGTGCACATATAGATGTACCATAAAATGTAAATTCATAATTATATATATATTCAGATTTATAAGAAATCCAAAAACATATGATGCCCATAATATAATTTGATATATCCTAATTGCAAATGTATTTAATAGACATCAAATATATTACAACAATTTTTATATGTATAAGAAATGCAATCCTTTGAGTATATAAATATATATATACTATAAATAATAAATATATATTTTAATCACTTACCAGTAATCGACTGCAAAGTCCTTTTATTCGTATTTCCTTTAATTCCCTGTGGTACCGAATACTGTTATTACTGTTTTTTTTTTTCTTTCTGTTCTCCGTTTTCTTCCTTGCCCCCATATTTCTTCCTTGCTGTTTGTTAAAATATGTGTGGGAGGGGGAGTCACGTCCCCTCCGGACATGGTTGCCCCTTAGGGGTGCGACTGGTAATACAGTCTTTGCATAATCAAATATAGGTATTACATATTTATTATTAATAATGTTTAGTAATATATTATTACTAATAGTTATTAAATAATTAAATAATAATAATGTTTATTATTATATTAATAAAATTTATTATTTAATAATAATGTTTATTATATATTATTATAATGATATATAATATATATTATAGTATATATAATATTATATAAATAAATTATTTTTAATGGTATTAATATATTAAGAATTTTCGGTTTATCAAATTAGCAATATTGTTTAACTATTATTAATGAGTAATAGTCCTGTTTAAATACAAAGTATAGAACATAGGTGTTTAAACTTAGGAACATTACAACTAGGGCATGGGCACAACATTTCATCAAGACTTCTGTTTAAGTTTCGAAATTATTTAAAAGATTGAATTAATTGATAATTTCCTATGATATCATTTCTTAGTGGTATTCAAAATATCATTTTATATCTAGGAAATTGCTTATAGATTTTAAATTATCAATTATCAACTATGATATATCTTTTAACATCTTTGAGACAACTGTGATATTTAAAAAAGATTAAATTAATTGATAATTGTTCTTTTTATAAATTAAAATAAAAAACACAAGCCACTTATTACAAATATTAGACTTTAGTAATTATTAATTTGTTTTTTCAAAAATATTAAAAATAAATATTTATATTTTATGATTTAAATAATTTTCTATTAATATTGTTTATTTCAATATGATTAAAATGTAAATTTATGGCATTAGTTTTTATATAAATATGTATTAATATATACACACTTCTCCAAGAATATTGTTGTATTGACATACCATACTCATTTACCCATACCTAATTTGGTGACTTAGTAATGTGTTCGATAAATTTAATATATATGTGTGTTTTTGAAGAATAGTTTAAAAAATATGTATTTTCAAATGTTTGATAAAGTTGCCGAGTTTTTCCTGAAGTATTTAAATTTTTTTGGCTTGCTGAGTCAAAGTTTTTTAACTACATACATACATACATACCTACATACACACATGCACACACATACACACACATACACACCCACACACACACCCACCCACATACGTACATACATACATACATACACGAGTCTTCAACTATTAAGGAAGTCAGCTAATGTTTGGTTTTTTCATAAACTTCGTGTCCTAAACTTCGTTTTCATAAACTGTCTTTATAAACTTTGTTTTTATAAAGTTTGTCTTCAATCAACTTGAAGTAATACAGTCTTGCCCTTGAAACATGTAGTTGCCTTTGGCCTTTATGAGATGTCCTCCTTTGATATCAAAAATGTGGCGGTAGTGGTTTCATTCTTTGATATCAATGACAATCTCCTCCATTTGTTTTGACACCAGTGACAACCAGTGACAATTAATCTTCTCACCTTTGACATCAGTGGCAATATGTCCGACATTCTCATTCAAGATGAGCTTATTAACTTCATATTGACATATCTGCAAGACGAATTTCCATTTATGCTGGCCGACATCTTTTACTCTTGGCACCTAAGTCTTATGGAAAACAAGTTTAATTTATATCTATTTGGGCCGACCCCTATGCTTGGTGCCCAAGACAAAGCCATTTACTGTTCATGCTGGCTGACTTCAATGTTATATTATTGAGTTTTTTTAGAACACCCAAGTCACATATATAATACATCATTTATGAGCAGTGGTGGTGAGTATATGTGAAGTGGATTCTAATATGAAGTAGACAGTGATTAATGTTTAACAAGGCAGCAATTCATTAATTAAAAGGTGCTATGACTCTTGAGAAGGCATGCCCATAGTGAAGAGTGGTGTGTCAAAAGGTAATTGCATTCCTTCAAGAGTAATATGAAGGTATAAAAGGAATATAAAGTAGTGTGGGGAAAGTAAGTGTTTTAATGAAATATCTGAAGAGAAATGTTTAGATCAGTGCAGAAATGAAGACTTATCAACAAAGAAAGATGAATACCATTTGAGCAGAAATATATGTAAGAGATTTGCAAGTAGAAAATATGATAAATCAGTCGATTTAAAAGCAGAATTATGAGCAGATTTGAATATGATAAATCAGTTGATTTAAAAGCAGAATCATGAGCAAATGTGAGGCAGAATTATAAGCTGATGTGAGGCAGAATTACAGCAGTTTTAAGGCAGAATAACATGCAGATTTGGGAAGGAAATATAATAATATCTGTGAATAAATATGTTCATCATTCGTTGAAGAAGCAACATCTAAGAAGGTGGAACTTTGAATTTTAAAGTTGTTGCTTCCTGAAGGAGAGATTGGTGTCTCTTGCCAAGTTGGTGCTTAGCTGTGGGGGTTAGTGCCTCTAGTGGGTTGGTTGCTATGAATTGTGGGGATCGGTCTCTCCAGTAGGTTGGTGCCTACAAAATTTGTAAGAGTTTTATGTAAGCAATATTTTTCTGTGGTTTTGTCCTATAAGGGTTTCCACCTTAATTTTTTGTTGTTTTTGTGTTGCATAATTGCTAGTTCTTATGTGAATGATGTTGTGCAATCAATATTATTGTGGTTGTTAGTTTGAAAAAGAAAAAATATGTATTATACTGATTCACATCCCCGCTTTAATATAAGCGTGTGGTAAAAGTAAATTTCCTTTTCAGATGCTAAGAAGTGTGATAATTTGGAGCTTCAGTTTGACACTGTCCATCAAGTTTTAATGGCAAGCGGGTAGGGTAGTGACAATTGTATAATCAAGTGGGAAGCAAAATTATATACATAACAATATATAGACATTATGGAACCAGAAGTAAAATGGTTCCTATAAGAAAGATAAAAGTTAGCTTGTAGTGCTGAAAAAAATGAACTGTAGCAATATTTTATATCATAATAAAGTATTGTCTTTGTTATTTTCAAATGTCCTATATATTTTGCAGGCTTAATGCTTTGTTAATTGGTGAAACTCATTGCTTCAATGCATGCCTTGAACTTGTTAGGGAACTACATTCCATTTAGTCTTGTCTATACATGGATATTTAGAAGGCCTGCAAGGAGTACAATATCAGTACATGTATGCTTTAGACACATATAGCAGAGCATTTCATGTGTGGAAAGCAAAGCTGGTTCTAGTATGTGTTCAAATCCAAAGCAGAAGGAACAAGAACCTTTATTATTAACTACCATGAAAGAACCAATACAAGTTGGTGATGTCCATAGGAGAATGATCATGGCTAAGAGTGAATACAGAGAAAGGACTCACCAAAATGGACAATGATAGGAGGAAGCAGGTTGCATAGAAACAAATTTGGGCTTGGAATATACCTCATCAACAATGACTTTTGCAAGAGATGATGGCTCATAAAATATAACCATAGACTACACCTTGTAATGCAATTCATAAGGCAACACAAGCTGGAAGAAATGGAACCCAAGATTTGAGAAGAAAACCTATGGTAAAAGGATAAAATTTCAGTAAAAACTGAAAGAAGTAGCTTGATATACCCGGAAGGTTTAATAGAAGGATTGAATTGAGCCGTTTTTACTGAAATACAGATTTGAAAAGGGTATCTCTGACAAAGGGATACAAATCCATGATACTCGCACTGAAATCATCCCATCCCTTATACCTGGCCCTGAATATATTTTTATTCCTTCATTTAATATTCTTTCACTCTTATTCCTGCACTTTATTTAGCATTCCATGCATGCTAAATAGCACCACAATTTATATGTAAAACTCTATTTTATTTGCTTACTTTGGATTTGTGATTTTTTCCCCAAATGATTTTTGCTGCTATGATTTGCTACCTTTATACAAAGTAAAGGAAGTTGCCATTGCTGGAGGTGAAATGTTAATGCATATTTCTTATTTGTATGTGCTGATTGCAGATTAGCTCCCAGACCACTTCTATAGAAATGAAGTTACATTCAACACTGGGAGGTTCCAGTTCCATTCAAATTGCAAGCATAGAGATGGTAAGCCCAAATTGGAGTTGGCAGCAGGAGCCAATAGGTGTTTGGGGTAGTGAAGCATTCTCCAAGTCTGTCTTGCTAGAGCAAATTAGTACAACGGCAGATTCTAGTGACTACCTATGGTACACAACAAGGTAAGAAGGAAATTTTTTACTGTTACATTCAGTTTACTTGCATCTTAGTTGCAAGTCAAGACTAAAAACAAGGGAAACAAGATATGTTAATGTCTGAACAAGAGGATTTGCTGACAGTCCTATACAGGAAAAGAATATACATAATGCACACTAGACATTTGTTTTAGAAGTAACACTATCAGCTAATATTTACATATATTAAAATAATAAGAATAATATGCAAATAATATTTGAAATGTTCATAATTGACTAAGCTTGGTATGCAGGCAGTTGATCACTTCCATTGTTGTTTGCTTTTCTACATTATACTAAAAATGAGTAACTTGCTTTGACAGTGTCCAAGTTGATAACAATGAAGCATTTCTTAAGGATGGGACAAAGCCAGTTCTTCACGTTGAATCATTGGGTCATGCTTTACACGTTTTCATTAACGGACAATATGCAGGTAATTAGAAGATTTGCTTATCAATCTTAAAAATTATATGGCAGAATAAAAAGACCTGATTTAGTCATAATGTCCTAGGAGTGCATAAGATTTTTATGAGAGAGCCTGTATAGCTTATTTTTTCTCCTTTTCTTCAAACTACTCAAGGCAAACACAGGAATAAGAGTGAAAGATTATTAAATGAAGGAATAAAATATATTCAGGGACAGGTATAAGGGATGGGATGATTTCAGTGCCAGTATCATGGATTTGTATCCCTTTGTCGGAGATGTTCTTTTCAAATCTGTATTTCATTAAAAACAGCTCAATTCAATCCTTCTATTAAATCTTCCAGGTATATCAAGTTACTTCTTTCAGTTTTTTCTGAACTTTTATCCCTTTACCATAGGTTTTCTTCTCAAATCTAGAGCTTCCATTTCTTCCAGCTTGTGTTACTTCACTGTGGGAATTGCATTACGAGGTGTAGCGTATGCTTATATTTTATGAGCCATCATCTCTTGCAAAAGTCATTTCTGACAACGTATTCCAAGCCCAAATTCGTTTCTATGCAATCCTGCTTTCTCCTATTATTGTCCATTTTGGTGAGTCCTTTCTCTGTATTCACTCCTAGCCTTGATCATTCTCACATCGTCAACTTGTATTAGTTCTTTCATGGTAGTTAATGATAAAGGTTCTTGTTCCTTCTTCTTTGGATTTGAACACATACTAGAACCAGCTTTGCTTTCCATCCATGCTCTCCAACTAGGTCTGGTCTCAGTCCACTCCATTTTCATGTTCATTTAGCAAATCTCCTTTCACATTGTTATTTGTACTTCCGTATCGTATGAATTCATCATTTCCAATTTGTCTAGGATTCAGCCTTTCTAATTATGTTTTTTCATTTTAACCTTCCTAGTTACTTTTGTAGCTTGCTATACTTTGCAGCCCCACAGGCCTACTTTAGTCATTCCAAGACGTAATAATTCCTTATAGATAACAGTTGTGAGTAGAAGATGTTTAAGGAGAAATTACATGCACTAGAAGCTTTACCAATTATGAAGCAAGATCTGGGGTTCAAGTTCCTATATTGACATGTTAGCATTGTGCCTTTCTTGGTACTTGCTTTTTTGGAGTTTTTGCTACCTTGCACCATGTGCTTTCTTCAGCATGTGGGTTTTCTTTATGTGATGTTTCTTAATTTAAAAGCTATTTGATACGTGGTAGACATAAATATCTAAATAATAATTGTGAGAAAAAGGTGGGTTCTGAGGGATTACAAGTACCAAATATTTTACAGCAAGGAAGCAAGATTTGGTGTTATTATCTTCCCTTTCTTTGGTCCTAACATTTGCAGTGGTTTCATTATTATGCTAAATAGGCTTCTCTAGCTTGTGATTTGTTAATTTGATATAAATGTGAAAATAAAGGATCTATTTTTTGTTTTCTTACTCCTTTTGTTCTAGAGCCATCTAACTTTGGAAATCAATAATACTACTTGAGATGTTTATTTCCCTTATACAGTATACTGAATTTAAATATGCTGTAAACCTCTAATTAATTCCTGACGAAAACCTACAAATAACCCCCCAGCCTTCCTTGTTTTCAGTTCGTTTTATTTTTATTTGCTGAGTATATATTACAATATATGTGATTCTCTTCTCTGTGGCATTGAAATTTTTTATTTTTTATTTATATATATATATATATGACAAATGTTTAACAAAGAAGAGATTGCCCCTTTTGTTGCTCTAGTTAGAAAATTTCTGCCTGTTTGAAATGTAATGCCTTTAATATTTTGTAGTTGAAAGCCTTACAAATCTATTCAACTTTCAATACGCTAGGAAAAAATGTTTGATTTCATTCAAGCAAGGGCATAAAGAGAACAAAAATTATTTGTTTGTGTAATGAGAAAATTAAATTTAACCTAGTTAGATAGAAAGGCCACAATCCATAATAGAAGGAAGGAATTGGGGCCCAAGTCACCCTATATGTTTATGACATGTTGAAAGCTTTGTTACCCAGAAGCATAGGAGATGTACAAGCACTCAGATTTGTATACAAGCTCCATAAGGCAACCTCACTTTGATGTCTTGGGGAAGGTTTTGATGTAAAGATTTTGAGAGAACTTTAAGTGAGTTGGGAAAACTCTCATAACTCAAAGTCCTGTTGTGACGTATTCACACATCGCCATTGAAGATGGGACCCCCCTATCTTTTCCCCCTTTGGCCTTTTCAGTTTTGGCTTTCTCAGTAGCTCTAGCTCCGTTCCCTGAAGTCTCGTGAGATCTAATTGAGGAGTGTTGTCGGTATATTTTGTATGTACGGGTGTTGTGTAATAAACTTATGTTAATCTCGGCAGTTAGTACCGAGAGTGTGAACCGTTACGACATTGACGTTTCGGTGGTGTCTCTTCGGAGGTTATATGTACACATTGCTCTGAGTGTGAATGACATGATTTGGTTTTCTGAGTACTTTATGTTTACCGAATTGCAATACTTTCCTGTGTTCATGTTTATCAGTTAATGTGTGTTTATGCAACTATTCTTGTTGACCCGAGAGGGAAAACATTTGGCGCTGTTGCCTAGACATACCCGGATGGCGAGTAGGCATAATGGGCTTACCCGTTAGTGCGATAAACCCAGAAGCCGAGGAAGCCCGTACCGAGTTGTACGACGGAGAGGATAATCTGGCACGTGACTTCCGAATTTTGTTTCAAGTAGCTCTTGAAACTCACGTCCGAAGGGAGGCAACGAACGGAGACGTCCCTGCAGGCGTAGTGTGGGACGCGATTGGGGCGAACCCTGCAGCGAATCGGTTGTTGAACCAACTTCCACGGTTGTTGGCACAAGCAGCACTCGCACGACGTATTCGGCAAGAGGAAATTGACCGTGAGGACCGTCGCCAGGAGATCCTCCGTGCATTCCACGCCCGAGAGCATCTTCGTCGCCGTCGGGAGGAAGGAAATGACAAACAGTAAAGTTGTTGAAGTTTGAAACGAAGGGGAATGGAACACAAAAATTCAATTGTAGTTCAATTGAGAATGTTGTAAAGCAACATGAATTAATAAAAAATAAGTGTTCTTTTTGATTGAGCAATGTGTATAGTTTGTCTTGATGCCCAATAATTTAAATAAAGATCGAAATAAGAAAGTGATAGATGACGAAGGGGAAGCCGCACAGAAGGCTTTGATATCTGCGCAGCAACGTGAACGTCGGTGTAGGCTCAGGCAACTTGCCAAAGACCAGCTTGCCAGAGGGTTGCCCGAAGGGGACCTCGGAAGTGGTACGGAGGGTGCAAAAGCCGAAGAAGAGTTCACTTCTCCGGAACGGAGAGTGCGGAGTCGGGAAGAGTTACTTGAGGAGACACGGGCGAGAAGAGCCTTTCTCCAAGAGGAGAGAGTACGGTTTGAGGTGGGTCTCCGTACACCAAGCGCGGAGAACCAAACCGGCGGAGAGGGTGATACTGTAGAGGGTGGCACGAGCACACCAGCAGACCCTCCGTTGGAACCGAGAACCCCGCACGGTATGGTGCCAGGAGAAGGGCAAGTACCACTAGCCCAGCAACTACCGCAAGGACAAGTACCACAAGTCTAGACTACCCACAGCACTCAGGGAGGTGTGGGTACAAGTGGTATCGGTGCACCGCCTCCACCGCGGCCAACCATGGCGGTGAATAAGCAGAAGTTACCGAAATTTACGGGGCAATCCAAGGAGGATCCAGTTCGGCACTGTCGAACGTGTGAAACGATATGGACTGCACACGGGGTAACTGACGAGAACGAATGGATCCGTTAGTTCCCTGCAACACTGCGGGAGGGTGTCATTGATTGGTACTCGGACGTTGACAAGACAAGGCTCACGACATGGGACGATGTCAAAAAGGCCTTCCAGACAGAGTTCCAATTGTTACGGGATGATAATGAAATATTGGCGGAGATCTACAACACGAAGCAAGCCAAGAATGAGTCTGTCTGTGCGTACAGCTGACGACTCAAAGAAGTCATTGGAAAAATGGAGTCGGCCCCAGTGGATGAATTGAAAAAGAGATGGTTCGTGGAGGGACTCAAAACATCCCTCCGAAAGAAAATGAAGATAGTACCACCTACTTCGTATAGTAATGCATATAACCGAGCAATGGATCTCGAGAGCGAATGTAAGACCTCGAAGAAGACAAGGTCATCTTCTGATGATGATTCAGAGATGGAAAGTAGTGAGGATGGGTCGAGCAAGAAAGTGCTCGCATTGCAAAAAGACTTTGAGAGGATGATGCGAGAACTTAAAGCCGCCAAAGGAAGTACTAGCAAAGCCGAAGAAGATACAGTGTGGTGTACGGACTGCAAGGAGGCAGGCCACACAAAAGGGTCTTTTCCGAAAAAAGCTTTTTGTGATATCTGCCAACTCGCAGGACATCCCCTTAAAGAATGTCCCTATAACTTGAGGGCAAGAGGCCAACAAGTACTCTATGCACAGGAGCAACCTTCCACGTCTGGTACGGGTGGACAACAGAATGCTGCATCATCTGGCGGATATAAAAATAACCGCCGGGGAGGCCGAGGCAACAATGAGAATAAGCCCCGGATCCAATATGATGTCAAGGGAAGACCCATGATACAATGTCGGAGTTGTAATCAGTGGGGTCACTATGCCCGTGATTGTCAGACGGAGGCCGCGACTCCGCAGAAGTTGTGTCGGTGGTGTGGACCGGGCGACCATGAGGACGCTAATTGTCCGAAGCCCGGCTGTAACATCCTGGAGTTGGAATGTAGAGGTACTGAGAAGGTCCTGACAGTCACTCGTGCCCAAGCCAAAAAGGCCACGTACCCACACCCTCCGACGGAGAAACAGAGGGTACTGCAAGCGAGGGCCGAGATCCAAAAAGAGATACAGGACCGGAAGGAACCTGCCGACGCCGGCACTTCTCACCGAGAATTGGCGGAGCAAAGTATACTGAAGTTTAACTAGGTCTTGAGTCCAGTAGTTCCCCCACCCTTTAAGATTTTGGTTTTGAGGCTTTTCTTCCTAGAATAGCGCTCAAAATACAAAGGGGGAAGATATAAATTCCGTCAAAATCTGGATAATCCAGCGATTGTCTAAAAATTGATCCAAGAAAGGTGGAAAAATGTAAAATGATGCAAGATGTCCAATTTTTTTTGCACATGTGCAAACTATGCCTAGTAGTTCCAAAGGATAGCTTTACCAAGGATTAAATTTTATTTCAAAGTTTGAAGTTTGTGCCGTATATCGAATCTTGTGTCTAGGGTGCTAAGGAATTTCATGAAGTATCTAGGGAATTAATATTTGAATCAAAGAATTGCTTTTGATGCCTAAATCAAAACTCCAAACACAATAAACCCTAAGACTTCAGCATGGAAAACTTTCATTGAATACCTAAAGTCCATCACAAAGTTACTAGTGCTGTTTTCAGCAAATTGCAAGGGATACCTTCTATGAGTGTATGCAGATCCCACGTGCTGGGAAGTTTAGAATTGCAGAATTCTTCACAACACCCATTTGTGATCAGAATCATGGGATTCTGGAAAGGTTCCCATGATAGTACATTTGCCAGTCCATATGCATCGGGTCCATAAGATACTTGCTACTGAATGAAGTGAGAGCCACCATCACCGCTCCTAGGGCGTGTCCAGTTGCAAACAAAATCCGTGGTCATGCTTGGAATGCGCTCTTAGCGCTATCTCTTCTCACCTTTAGGAAATCCCAATCCATAAGAAAGGGGCCAAGCATCGTCTCATACAAGATAGCAATGGAGGGCATGCTGGCGACATGAAAGATTCTAATTGCCCTGTTTAAATTTGAATCAAAGTATTGCTTGGGATAAGATGAAATGTATTCCAACAATGGATAGTGCATATACACGACAGGTAAGGAAAGTCAAGAAAGTTTTAGAGATATATGTTCGCTGGTGCTCGTGATATGCACTTTGAGTGCAAAACACAAGCAGTCAAGGATATTGTTTGAAGAAGATTCTCCACCGTGGAGGCCCCAAAATGCCTAGAGTGTGGTTCTAGCATAGTCAAGAACTCTAAAGACGACAGTAGCAGAAAGCATCGGAAATTGTGAAAGCTCCTCATTGAGTTGCAACCACGTACACCAAGATGTTCGAAGGCATCCAAAAGATAAAGTTTGGAAGCGTTGAAATTTCAAGATCATCAACAAAAGCCTAAATACATCTAGAATGTAGAAAGTATGAGAAAGTCATGAAATGAAGAATCCGCTGTGCCCAAGAAATCATGCAAAACAATTCCCCCCCCTCATTGTTTTCAAAGAAATAGATTCTCTCCCGAGGCTCAAAAATCTTCCATGAAGTCTACAACGAGATTATGAATAGAGGGGAATATTTTCAAGTGATACTAAGTCATTCACGAAAAAAAGGAAAATAGGATGCCAGAACTCGTCGTGGACTATACATGGGTGAAGAAATAATTCAAATCCATCAAAGACGCCGCACAAGCTCTGAGTGTGATTTTCCCTAGTAAAAGGAATATTGGATTTAAAAAAAATCCGTCTTGGAGGCCAATTCATGCCCAGAGCGCGTCTTCATTAGAGTGAAGGAATTCTGCAAAATAAACTATCCGCAAGGGATGAAAAAACGTGCCCGAGCGCTTATTGTCATGAATGAAAGAAAGGCAAATAAGGAAATGTCTGCCTACGGTCCATTTTCGTGCCGGAGTGCATATTATAATGAATGAAGGAACATAAAAAATGAAGTGTCCACGGGAAGGCACTCCTAGCGCGATTTAACATGAATACATAAACATTCCAATATGAATGTTTACCGTGGATCCCAAATTGCGCCCAATGCGTTTCTAAGCAACTCAAGGAATATGCAGGGTGAGGAGGCCTTTTGCTGCTTTGTTGACTTTAAAAAGGCCTTTGACATAGTTCCATGTGACAAACTTTGGGATAGAATGGAAGAACTTAAAATTCCCACTGAGCTCAGGGCTGTAGTACATAGACTATATGAGCAGGTCAAGGCTAAAATCAGAACTATGGATGGGATGTTAGAGTATTTTGGCAGTGATATAGGTGTCAAACAAGGCTGCCCCCTTTCGCCTACCTTGTTTGGGTTATATATCGACAAATTAGAAGAATGGTTAAACAAGAATAATAGGGATGGGGTTCAACTAGCTAATTATGTGATAAAGCTACTTCTGTACGCTGATGATCTCATTTTAATTGCTAAAACGACTGATGGTTTAAGGGAACATTTGAAGGTGCTTGATGCCTTTTGTCATGAAGTTGGGATGCAAGTGAACACTAGAAAAACTAAAGTGATGATCTTTTCTTTGAAATGAAACAGGAGGACACAAAACACTTTTCTTTTTAATGATTATCCTTTATAGATTTTGGATGAGTACCTTGGAATCGATTTCCACAACAAGCTCAGCTGGGAAACATGTAGAGCAAAAAGAATTTAGGGAGGCTGGAAAGCACTATACGCTTCACAAAATAGATGTAGGAATGTAGAGCTATGGGATTGGAAAACCAAGAAGATGCTTTTTTATTTGTTGGTTACCCTGGTGATCCTTTACAGATGTGAGATTTGGGGCAGCAGCATGTCGGATCAGAAATGGAGGCAAGTAGAGAGAATTCAAAAACATTTAATCATCAGCAGCCTCAAAATTAGAATGGCTGTCCCCTATGAAATTTTATTGGCGGAAATAGGTATATCCCCTTTAGAGGCCTCGGCAATGGTTTGATTATTAAGCTATTTAAAGAATACTCAAAGTATGGAAAAGCATCGTTGGCCTAAATTGATCATAGAGGAAAGACTGGACAAGAGAAAGAACACATGGATGAAGCAAAATATCAAATGGATGCAAAAGTGCAATATTAACTTGCATGAATGCTTGGATAACAATGGTGGAATAAAAAAGTTCGTGAAGGAAAAATTCAGAAATCTCATATGGTCAAAGCAAAATGGGCGCAAAAAAGACTACTATATCAAATAATTTAATCCCACAAGAGATCATGAGGAGAAAGCATACATTGGAGCAAATATCAAATGGAGAGCTAAAATTCTGATAGTGCAGCTTTGGACAAGTTCTCACCATTTGAGGTGTGAAACGGGTAGTTGGATGATACCTAAGGAAGAGTGGGAGGAGAGAATATGTTTATTTTGCAACATGGGTGTAGTAGAGATAGAGTGACATTTTATCATGGAGTGCCCAGCATACAACGACATTCGTTTGGCTATGAGGAGATTTTAGAAGTGGGCAATTTAGGGGCTCTTTTTGAAGAAACACAACTTGACAAGATAACAAACTTAGTAATTAAGATTCATTGCCGAAGGGAAGACTTAAAGAAGCAGTTACAAATGGTCTATTGTTCTGGCCCCTTTCTAGGATGTTTTCTTTTTCTAGGGGTCCCTTAGGCTGCTTTGGCCTCGTGGACGTTATTAAAATATTTCATTCATTCATTCAATGATAAGATCCATAATGGAGGTCTATATGCACCCAAGCGCACATTCTCACGATTCAACATCAAAAGTGAAGTGTTTGTGGGAGATAAGAAAGGCATGGCTAACTCTATTATCAAGGAAGTTTTTGTTTACCAAATGGAGAAAGTTTACAAAGTTGAGAAAATTGAAATGTTTTACAAAAAGTTCCGCCTATAGTGTATTGAGGCATTGAAATTTATTCACCAAGGCATGTATTTGTCTAAGGATGCACTCATGGGAAAAGCAAATTGGCGAGAAATATTTACGTAGGGAGAAGTATTAAAATTTTGGTGAAGTATCAAAATTTTGGAGAAATATCAGAAGTCAAATTCCCCCTTTGTAGATGTTTTGAAAAGTAATTAAAGATGGGGGTGATGATGAGGAGTTGAGAATCTTGAGATGACAGATTTTATCCAAGTTTTGGTCGTGAAGTGAATTGCAAGATAAAATTCAATTTGACTTTAGCACCGAGTTGATTGATTTTAGTTTTGATTGTGGAATTCAAAATTGAAGTCAAGGTCAAGAGGTGAGTTCGAATAAAAATTTGTTTTGGAAAATTAAAATGAAAAATGATTAAATATTGAATTTAATATTTATTTAATTAATAAATTGAAAAAGCGACAAGAAAATAAATCAATTTTTTCGACTTAAATTGAAAATTAATTAAATATTGATTTCTTATTTTAATTAATAAATTTTGAAAAATAAAAAAGTGACAAGGTTGATCAAAATGGGAAAATGGCAAGATGAAAATAAATTGCTTTTTTTGAATTATTTTGGAAGAGAATTGGAAGTAATTAAATATTGTGTTTTCTCCAATATTTAATATTTAAAATAAAAAATCAGAAAAAATCCAATGCACATGGATAAGACTTCTTCCCAAAAAAGAGAGAAAAATTGTAGCAAGTGGCGTTTTTGTAAGAGAATCTTCTACAAAATGGAAACCTGCAATAAAAGCAATGAAAGCTGCCTAAAATCAGCTCAACCATTAAAGCAACTTTTCCTGGTTGAATGTCAATATAAGAGAACCCCTCTTATTTCATTTTCACGTTTGAGAATTGAGAAACAAGTTGAGAAGAGGATTTGAGAATTTCTGGAGAATTTGTGAGAGGATTTTGAAGCTGTGCAATATTTTTCACATAGAGAAAAAGCTTGGGAGAGAAAATTCTTCTTTAGAAAGAAGCAAAGTTGGACAAGGTCAGGTGTGAATTTCAGAGGTAGGAGATTTTTTGTAGTAAGTTTCAAAATTTGAGAGAAAGCATGAATTTCCACAGGAGAGAAAATCTCGTTCTAGAGAGGAGAATTTTTTTTGATGAATTTCTACAATTTTCTCCTCCAAGGATATAGGTTTATTTAAGAGAAGAAATTTGGTTTGCTTTTTTGTTCCTTGCATGCTCTTATGTATGTTTAATTTTTGTTTTGCAGGAAGGTGGAAATGGCGGAACCAAGGGGAACAAGTTTGACCAGAAAGCAGCTGATCAAGAATGAGTAGAGGAGATTCTATCCTGAATCTAAAATTGTATCAAAATGGGCAGATGTTGGTGACACAAACCTCAGATGTCTAGACATGAACGAGTTCAGTAGGCGGATGTTCGGGTACAAAGATCATGATTCTACATGCTTGGCTACTTAGATTGTAAAGTGTGGGATCATGGCTGCAACAAGTTTTCTTTTGGCTTTTCAGCATGCAGAGCTGATTGTGAAATGTTCAAAGCATTATCATCCAGATGACAGAACAATCATGAATCCAGATGGGAAAGTTATAGCAGATCTCTCTCCACTGGCAATTTTAGAAGCATTTGAAATCCTGAGATACATAACAATGGTATTGAAATCAAATGAGCAGGCACTTAGAGTTTTCACCATAGGGATTGAACATTGTGAATGCATGATAAACAATAAGTGGTTGTGGAGGAATAGAGCCCACCATTCCAAGTTGCCTAAGGAGCTAGTCTGGCTTGATCTTTAGCATGAATATAGTGATCTAGTCATGATGCTGAGCAGAATATTTGAGATTCTACATTCCTATTAATTCGAGGCATGGATGTGGTATTTCATTGAACTGGTGGTCGGAGGATTCAACAACATGGATTGGGCTGGGATGATTAGCAACAACTTGAATGAGCAACTTGTGAATTTGGAGCAGTCAGAAAAGTTCTACATGAGCTCCTATGTCATCTACATGCTGGCCCGAATGATGAAATATGATGTGTTGAGATGCAAAGGAACAGTTGGAAGTGGTGTCCACTGCTTGAAGGTACACAAATGCTACCTGTTGTGTGGTTTTCACACCATCAACCCATTGCAAATGGGACCCCCCTCTTTTTAGTTGATAGGCTTAGGTGGTAGGTGAAGTTGGGCAGCGATGTAAGATGCAAAGGGGTCTTGTTTGGGTAGAATTTGAAAGTTTGTAAAAAATGGCTAAGTCTAGAAGTGGGAAATAAAGATAGAAATCAAGCTAAGGAGAGGAAAATTAGCCTAAGCATGAATTGGAGATGAGACTCTACTTCGTTCCCATCAAATTGGAAATGAAACTCGTATTCGTTCCCATGATTTGGAGACGAGACTCATCTTTGTTCCCAGCAAACCTGTTCCCATCTCAAGGTTAATGAAATAAATAGGGGGATGAGACATGGTTTTGATCCTAGCAAGAAGGGCTCAAAACTCTAGGTAATAAGGCCCTATGGCTGGAAATGTAACCTTGGACCCATAAGCAGCACTTAATGCAATACAGACAGCCCTTAGGTACAATATGTGGGCCTGGTCTAAGTAGACCAGGCCATAATTTGATGAGAATTGGGCTTAAAATTGGGCCTTCTGGTTGGCATATGGGCTTGAGAAGGCCTAAAACTCACTAATTAAGGCCTTGTGATAAAATGTGTGGGCCTTAAAAGTCTGCCCAGGCCTAGACCCTAGTTTGATAAGCTCCAAATGGCCCTAAATCTGTAATGTGTGGCTGAGAGCATTGAGATGTGTTTGTAATTTGCATTAAGCCTAGTCCTATTCCTAGCGTGTGCATAATCCAAGGCAATTTAAGCCCAGATTTGGGCACAAGAATTTAAAAAACAAGCTCTTATACATAGTTTGTGGCTCCAGCAGGTCAAATCAGATCTAAATGGGGTAGCGTGTGGGCCAAAAAATGGGTTAAAATGGCCTAAATTACAGTCTGCCGCCCTTAATTTCAAATGGGGCAGCCTTATAATAAAACGTATGGGCTAAAATTGGAATGATAAGACCTAGATCTGAGATAATTGTTATTGAAATTCAAAAACAAGGGCTCTAAACTCAAAGTGCAGGCCCTAACAAGGAAATGTGTGGCCTTAGTAAGGCCATTGGGCCCAAATTTCTAAGCAAAACAACCTTGGCATGTAGCGTATGGGTTGGGGATAGGATCAGACCTGATTTGGGCCCCTCATAATGAAACGTGTGGCCTTGTAAGGCCTCTAAATCAAGGCGCTCAGGCCCAGATCCGACCTAAACAACTAAATATTGGGCTCTAAACTCGAGGTGAGATCATAAATACAATTTAAATGCTGAAAGAAAGCACAAAACTGGATGTAATCAGAAGATAAAGGGATCGATTAAATGCAGATCTGAAGGTGCAAAATTCGATGCAAGGTCTTTGCCATTTAAATTTGCCTCAAATTTAGCACACGAAGGCCATGCATTTGATACCAATTGGCAATCACAAGGAGGTTTGATCCAATAAGAGGTTTTTAAATTCAAATTTCAAATGTGGATCAAATTAAATGCTACGGCCATAAATTCAATGCTCGAGATAGCCTCCATTAAATGAAAGATTGTAAACATTTAAAAGCAAATTGCATTAACAGCTGCCTCATATCCAAACAAATTTCTATATAAACAAGGCAATTAGCCTTAATTTAAAGATCATTTTAAATGCAAATGCAAAGAAAATCAGAGGGCTCACTATTCTGGACAGATTTGTGGAGTTCGTTTCAATTGCTTTGTTGCTGAAGGTGACAGAGATCAGTCCCTATCATTTATCATTTGAATCTGCAAGCTAAGACAACTCTGACAGTCACACATCAGTCAACTACCAGCATCTAGGGTGTCAATTTTGATCATTTCCAGCAAGCCGTAGCTTCCAACTTAGGCATAATCACTCAAGTGCCTCAAAACTTCATCATTTGCAACATTTCAGAGGTTAATCATCATTTTCAGGACTGTTTAAATCTGTAGCAGAGTTTGTTTGTAGTGTCTTTAGTCCTCTTCATGGTAAAATTTTGTTAAAATTTTCATGGCATATGATGGCTTAAATTGATTAAATTTCAGGTCTGATACAAATCGCAGAGGTCTGATTTCACATAGCAGCGAGTAGATATTTTAGATTCAGTCCTAATTTCATATGATAAAATCAGAGATTTGACTAAGGGTTGATGTTGCTGGCCTAGAAATGGAGAAAGGTGGCAAGATCTCAGGTGTAAAGCCAAGGAAAAGAAGGAATCACCAGCGAAAGACAAAGAAGGAGATGGGCAAGCAGCCAAAGGAAAGGGAGCCAGGTCCACCAGTGAAAGCAAGAAGCGCGAAACCAAAAGTTCAAAGGAGTGATGCATAAGATAATAGTGAAGAATGAAGAAGGTTTCATCAACAATGAGATGAAAAGGGTTCAGCACATCTAAGAAGGCGGCTTAGAAGATCAAGGCGTTTGTAGTATGCAAACCCTCCATCACCACACCAACAAGAAATTTAGTATTGAAGGAAGGCTGAACTGAAATCCATTTGTCGGAACAACTTAGAAAATTAGAGCAAGGGAGCAAGGGATAAAAAATATTGAAGATGAAACAATAGAGGGTATGAGCCATCACAATTGAAGGCTTAACAATGATTTCTCATCAGCAAATAAGGAGTATTTATCAAGTTTTTAGATTAGTTTGCTGAGGTGGCAGCCCTTTGCTCAACCAATAAAAATATGCCAAGTGTCCCGATGAAGTTGATTATAAGATTGTGTCCAAATTCATTGAATGTGAGAAAGAAAATGAGGATGAGGGACACCATTCCCAAGGTGATGAGGTGGCGTAGTCCCACATGGTCCTAAATTTCTCATTGGTTGATTAATAAATGCCTTATTTTGATTGGGCCATTTGGGGCCAGGTGGCATAGGTCCACGTGGCCTTTTTTTTATCGGCTCTTGGAAACACTTAAATTTCTCATTGGTCAGCTAGTTGGTGGCTTCTACAAGCTCTCTCTTCTTATTGGTCCATTTGTTGGTGCACCTTATCTGGTTGTTATGCATTGTAATTTTTTTATTGGCCCACGAAGGCAGTGTGGTTTTTCTATTGGCTCACATGGTGGTGCCTAATTGTAATTGTGTGGGCATTTAATATTTGTAGCTATGGTTATGTAGACCCTAATTAGGGCTTATGTGGACTAATCTTGGCCCTTAATTTCAAATCAATCTTGGCCATTCATTGTACTTGAAACCCCTATATTAAGGCTTCCTCACATCATTTGAGAGAGAGTTATGTTGGAGAATTGTTGCCAAAGTACTACCACAATTGTTCTCTATTCATTGTTGGTCGTTGTGGTGGATATATATGATCATTTTGGAGTATTGCATGGTTTTTTGCATCTATCACTTAGATTAGGATTTCATTTCATGTTAAGTAGAAGTAGAAGTAGAAGTAGATTGATGGAAGATATTGTTGAATGGTGATAAATGTTGAAGCTAGTGTCCATACCTTTTGTTACTTGCTGATTGTAAGCAGTGAAACTCGAGGACTCATACCCCCCAACCTCAAAGTACCCGTCCCTGGGATGTCCCCACACCGGGTACTTGGAGTACCTAAATATCCCCACCTCCACCATTCTGCAAGCACGTCGCCGCCGAGATGTGTACTTGAATTTCTATTTGAATTTTGATTTTTGAATGTTAATATTGGGTATGTACTATGTTACTATGTTGAATGTTCAATGGTTCTGGTTCGTGTTGTAAATTTGCTATGTTCAAGTATTTCAATTTGGTACGTTACACTGAAACATCATTTCATAACTAGCATTTCAAGTTCGATATGTATAGTGTACAACACCCTTGCTCTCCCCCACCCCCTTACCGTCTTGAAATTGAGGCCCTTTGTCCGCCCATCCCGAAAACTTGTCCCGACGTCCTGGCGTCCTGACGTACCCTAGCACTAGTGTTACACTGCTTGTAAGTAAAGGTGTAAGGTTAGTTTGGGCCTAAATTGCAAGTGTTTAACTTCTATTGGAGATGTTTACTTAGATTGCGCCTTCACAGGGTATTTGAATGAGCATTGCTAGTGTGAAAATCATTCTTGCATCTATAGAAGATAGCACCCTCCTATGCCTAGTTGATACGGTGAAGGATTGGTTAGAGGCTCATCCCATCATCGACATTATCCTACATTCTTAGAGTTAGATTAGATTTTATTTCCTTGCAAGATATTTGGCTGGAAGTTGTTTGGTGAGAAGAAGTTATAAGCAAGTTGATATCCATTGAATGAATAGCATAAGTCCCTTTGTGCTAACTAGCATATCACATCATTAAGACTAAGTGAAGTCCACGATTAAGAAGGAACCTTGAGGTTGTTTCATTTGATCACACAATATGTCTACATATGTTTAGCATATGAGCATCCTTATTCAAGAGAGTTGGAGATTTGGTGTTTCATCTCGAAATACTAAGTATCTGATTATGTATGTTGTAGTGGAATAAAACTCACATCAATGCTACCCTCAGTTGCAACTGCATGCCAAAGATGATTTTGTCAGAGTCGATGATGCTTTTGCAATGTGCATCATCAAGACTCTACAAAAGAGATTTCACATGAGACTGTCAGTCGGGGCAATGAAACTGGTGGAGTATGGAGCATGGTTCATCCAGTTCCCTACCTTCTCCTACATTAGAGTAGAAGGATTTTCTGCACAACCATATAAACTCTCGAGATATCCCATTGATAAAATGGTCTTGTTGGAGGTCACTAGGCAATTGACAGTTTATGATAAAATTCAGAAGGGAAAGATGAAGTTGGGGCTTGAATTCCCAATCTCCATAGGAGAAGACAAGGTTGAAATGTGCCCATGTTTGCAAGCGGCTGAGAGATCATCAGAGGAGTTGCATTTCTACCATTTGGCACTTTTTCCAGGAAGGCTAGATTATGATCCTTACAACAAAATTAGAGTCATGGCAGGTGTGAAATACCAACACCAGATGCACCTCGAGGATATCTGGGCCAATGTTGCATATGAAAATGAGATCAGTTTGAGGATGTATTTGGGGTTTCTGCTCAATATGATTAGAGCATGCAAGATCTTCTAAGTACTTGATCAAATGGAAGAAGACATGAATATGATCCAAAAGGGATATAACTTGGAAATGGAAAAAGACCATCCATCCATACGATTGGTTAGGGAAGGAGATATCAGATATTGATTCGTTATCTACATCGATTCTAGAGTTCACAAAGTGGTGGGTTGAGCGACAAATTAGTAGGTTGAATGTACTAAAGGATGACTTGACATATAAATTGATGGGTCATCAATCGTTGCGAGATGAGAGACCAAAGAAGTCCTTAGGAGGGAGAATTGAAGAAGGAGAAATCCCATCAAGGAGCTCTCAGCGAAAGAAAGGAAAGAGTGTTGCTTGGGAAGTGCAACTAGATAGTAGACTTGATCTTCATATTGAAGAACCCTAGCAAAAAGGCAAAGGTCAGGAAATACTCCATCTTCACCTAGTCAGACTTCGAGTTTGTAGGAGATAGGTCCTTTCACCAGGGAAGAACTAGAAACAAGCACAAGAAGGATAGAACAAGAAGAGCATATGACCAGGCTGGTGTAGGATAGATAAAGCATCAATGCCTATTAGTTGTCTGCCCAAGGAAGAAACAAAGAGCAAGATGTGGCCACTGAAGAGAGTCTTGGCGCTATCTTAGAATGAGAAATGATGGAAACAAAACGAAATTCCTGCAATAGAGGTATTAATACCTACTGTATAGGTAGCGGCCCCTAAGACAACGATAGAAAGTCTTATAGCCGATGAAGAGATTGATATAAGGCCAGTACAAAGCAAGAGCAGTTGTTAATCTAGAATGAGTAGAATGCTACCATTCTAGATTAGTTAAGGCAAAGGTTTTAGAGAAGTTAGGAGGTTGACCTAGCATTTGAGTTGCAGAAATTTTGAACCAAGTCAACCAACCAGAGGAGAAAGGAAAGGCCAAGAAATTTGCAAAAGTCATCAGAGGAGAATCCGGATCCAGAACTCTACAATTTGTAGTACCTGCAGTTGACAAGACAAAAGATCAGATTACCGTGGATGAATACAATGTGACAAAGCTTGATCTGGGCCATGCCTCCCGAGAACAGGTTATTGAAGTGTTTGAAGATTTTGCACAAGCAATGAAAGATAAGATGAGGAAATTGGAAGGGAAATATCAAAAGCTGAAAGGTGAGAACAAGGCCTTGTGCAAATATCTGAGCAACATATCTCATCCAGTGAGAGAAGAAGACCAAGCCTTTGTTCCTCCTACAATTCTTCCGATAGAGTTAGTGGAGGGTACTGAAAGAATCAGACATGTTTCTTAGGGTGCAAAAGCTTAGGTAGAGGGCATCCAGAATGAGGCATACAAGCATGTTGAAGACTTGGTACAAATTCATGACAGGGCACTGGCCGTCCTTTCTAGGATACATTGCATGGATGAGTCATGTGATGATGAACGTTTATATTGAGATGAGGTGATCTCCAACACAGTTGCATCATTGTTATCACCGAGATTGGTTGAGAATGAAATAACGGTGGACAACCTAAGAGGTAAACTAAAAGAGTTTTTTCAGCTGAATTCCTTTGCAAGGCATGACTTTGAGAACTCCATTTTCTCAAATATCATGCACACCACCCAGGACTTGTTGCCGGATTGGGAGAACAACTTGAACAAATCTGAGCGAGTGATGACAATCTTAGAATTCAAATAGGAATCAACGCCAAGTGTCAATGTGGATGAGTTGGAGATTGTATTGGGCAGATTCCATGCATTCAAACGATAAAGTCAAACATAGGCTATTCTGGGCAAAGGTGCATTTAATGCATAGTGGGCATTCATGTTGCCCCACTCTCCTACTGAATGGGCATGTGTAGTGGGCATTTATTACCCACTAAGATGGTGGCCTCCTCCTGATTGGTTTGTGTGGACCCCTTCATTAATGTAGATTCTTTCTTCTTGCCCTAACCCTAATTAGGGTTGAAGTGGCATAATTTGGGCCATTGGTTATTGTTTTAATTTGGGTCACTCGTAATCGGGGACCTATATAAAGTCCTCATTTTTCATTTGTAAAGGACAAAATTCTGAGATTGTTGCTATGAGCTATTGAGACAGTAAAGTTTTCATTGTAGTTTGGCAATCTCTTGACGTGTCTTAGTGCTTGCTTGTTCTCTTATTCCCTCATTTAGATTAGATTGGTTACATGAAGTGTTTTGATTTCAATGGAGAATGTGATGATGTTTTGATGAATTCTATGGTTCATACTTTGGATGGTTTGCTGATTGTGAGCCATCGTGCAAAGTTAGCCTAAACCTCACTTTTATGGATGCTTAACTTCTATCATTCAATGTGCATTGTTCGTTTTGATGGTGTTTGTTGTGGTATGAAAATCAATTGCATAATCCCCTAAATATTGCATTGTTTCCTATGTAGTTGTAGTTAATCTTGGCGAGGCAGAGCTTGGTTATTTTCAAATTTGTCCATCAAAGTAGTATCTGTTGTTGTCATTACCCTTAGTAGTAGAATAGAATTCTTGAACCCTATTCCCATTTGCTTTTTGCACATTTCTGAAAATCCAAAAAATTACTCTATTGCAATATCTTTCGACAACTCTCACGTCCAATATCATCTGAAATCTACTTGATCAATGCAAATGTAAGGCCCCTCATGATTAACAAAAAATCACATTTACCATTGAGCTTATCCACGGTCAAGAACTGACACGAAAGGAACCTTGGAATCTGTTGTGTGATCTTTTGCAATCTTAGCATACAAACGATTTTGGTCAAGAGAGGAAAAGATATCTCGATATTTTTTTCTATTGTTGGTGGGTCATAAAATGCACATCAACAAGTCCCAAAGTCATTTAGAAGAGTTATACATCCCATAAGACGTTATAATGGTAAAGGTTCATTTTCAGATCATGACCAAGCTAGATGCCAATTTGGGTTATGATGTCCAGCTTGTAGAATCTCAAAAGACCATTTATTTCATTTGTGAATTACCATATAATAATATATATTGCTTAAGTGTTCTAGCCCCAATATTCAATCTCACAACTGCACTTGGACTAAAGTCTAAACTTGATATTGTCAAGACACCTACAACTGGAGCATCCAAGGGATTTGGAAAGGATTTAAACCAATTTGTTGTTTATATGTCATCAACTAAATTGGGCGATTGGTCAATTATATGTCCACAGGTATGATGGCTTAATCCAGAGTTTGTGGCAGTGGGCGCAAAGGTCAACAAGGGTGTACTGTTTCTTTGGATAATCCTTGAAGTTCAGATATTACCTTTTGTGTTTGGTTACCTTTTGATTCATGGGTGAAAATGCAATTAAAAAGAGTGGTGATTAAACCATTTTTGCATTTAATATTTATAAACATGGGCAATATATTGTTAAAAAATATGAGAGGGTAGTTTGCTCCTTATCCAGATCAAGGTCACAATTTGAAACTAATTGTTCTCATAGTTATCATACTTTTTTTCACTATTGATATATAGTTACAATTCTTTTGAAAATGTTTGGTAAGATTCTTTGAAAATTTTCAAGTATTTTTCATCACAGGTGCTTTGCTAACAATTCTCTCTTTTTTATATGTTGTTGTTTGCTGACTTGTTTGTAGAAAATTCAAAGTTGGACCTAAGCTTGTAAAATATTTGTTCTTCATAGTATTCTGCAGATTCTCATTTGTAATCTCCATTATTTGGTTTTTTCTCCCTTCTATAACTAGGTGCTCTTATAATCCCTGTTTCTAGGTTTTCTTGTTAAGCCCCTTCAACTGCTTACTTTCAAGTCATCTACATTGACCATGTATCACAAGTAGTGGCTTTGATATCCTTGTATAACTTAATCCAACATCTGTATGGTTTGTTAATTGTGAACTATATGAAGCTTATTTCTACTTGGTTGAATATTTATCTCAAGCTAATGTGTAATGGTATCTAATGAGACATCCTCTGATCAGGTTTTGCTTTCTACCTTGCACTGCGATGTTTTTTATGCAACTACTCTGTTCTCTGATGCAGCTGTTTCATTTAGGATCATTTTGAGTACATTTATTGCTGTCTTAAATAGTAGGTAGAAGTGTAAATTTTGATTCCTGATAAATTTTGTAATGGTAGTTAGACAACAATGAAGCTCTTTATAAGTCTTCAAAATATCTAAATATTATACTTACTAATTATTATGTTCTTTGTAAAGATTGCATTTTTTGCATATAGTCTATCATTTGAGTAATTTTAAAAATATTTTAATTATACTCATAGGAAGTCAAACAGGGAGTAGCAGCAAGTCAAGTATCACCCTGGAGATGCCCATTGCTTTGAAGTCTGGAAAGAATGATATTGCTCTTTTAAGTATGACAGTTGGCCTACAGGTTCTCATCTAACTTCTTACATTCTTTCATTAACTAAATTTTCAGTTCTCTTTAGGTTTGAGGCCTTTTCTTCCTTGGATCAAATCTAAACATACTTTCTCTGGGCACCTGGACTCTTATTGAGTGTGTAATTTACAATAGAATGCATTTATTAAGTTTGGTATCTGCTACTTTTCCAATTCTTCCGAATTTGAATGTACTGGACTTATTATATGATGTGTATCCAAATCTCATTTTTTTGCCCTCTTAAGCCAGTATTAGCTAGTTAAAATTGAATTTCTAATATGTTGTTTGATTTGCAGATTAGTTATGATCATGGAAGTCAATTAGAGTACAGTAATGTTAGTCGTATCTTAGATTGGTATTTAGCTTTTGCATTGCTTTCATTAAAAGAGCTTACCGAGGTTTTTTTCTATTAATTTTGGTCATATTGTTGAGCTTTGGACTCAACATAAACTCAGCGAGCTGTTTATTTGGCTTGGAATTGGTGTTTTTGACTTCAATTGTGGTTTTTGGAAGAATTGGACAAGTCTGACATTTGACAATCACAATTTTGCTGAAGATCACAAGTTTTGACTGACAGATTCAACTGTGTACATGAGTTGAAACCATGGAATTGCAGCCCATGCCTCAGATCTGATACATGAGTCTTTGGCATTGCCTTAACATGCCAGTGTTGGTCATAAGACAAACTCTAGAGCAGAAATGATTCATAGCATCATAACTTCTCATGCAAAGTTTTAAATGCATATGAATATCTCAAGACTTATTGAAGACCTATGTATGCTTCATCATTAACCATTGCAAACCGTCCCTGCATTTTCATATATGTATTATGAGAACCTGTTATGGGGAAACATTGACATGCAAGCTTAAGTTACTTGGATACAGATACAAGTTTATTCTCTCTATAGATACTGAGAGATGATAGTACAATTTTTAGAGAAGACTTTGGATATGGTACAGCAGGGATACAATGTGTGTTCACGTGGGGCACACAGAAAGAGATAATGCATATTAATACCAGGTCATTATGTTAAAAAGAGATTTATTCCATCAGAAGTCCAACGTAAAACCTAATATAGCTGTTATATACTCTATAAAATCTGAAGATGAAATGCAACACAAATATATAACTGACAGGAAATCTGAGCAACTGTAGAAATCTAAGCTTACAATGCTATAAAGTCAAATTTTTAATTGATTTTTTTTCAATGCTTTGTTTTATTGAATTACCTGTCAGCCTTCCAGATGTACAGAGTAGACAGCCAGCAGTTTCAAGCTTGTAACTGTTTTGTTTTTATCTATTAAATGATTCTTTTGAAATACTTTTATGAGCTTATTGAACAGATTGTCTTTCCTTTTTCCTTCATTTCCTTTGCTCCTTTGTATATAGCTATTTAGCCTAAAACATCCTTTCTAAGTTTCTTTTCTTTTAAAATTATTAATACTCTTTGGGGAAACAACTTAGGTATACACAATTTGCTGTCAATTTTGCTTGCAAAGATACCTGCTTGGGTTTCTAATATGCATGACTATTTAACTCTACAATTTCTAGAGATTCTCAGTCTGACATCATTCACATCTTATTCGCTTCCCTCAGATGCTGGAATGATGTATTACTGACTTCCGTTCTTCATTCTATTCAAATAGATTCACCACTTAGTTTCGGATGATTTCCATCACAGATGCTATTAAATCTCATTTACTGATCTAAAGGAATTAGAAGTGTATGCATAGCTTCCTTGTAAGTTTTTTGTGATGAGAACTCTCTTAGAGATCTGGATCTATACTTTGAGTAAATAGCAATGCTACTTTAAGTCAATACTACATTTTGACAATACTGATTGACTATTGTTTCATCATCATGTGTCCAGAACTATGGGTCATTTTTCGATACATGGGGTGCAGGAATCAATGTAGTGATATTGAAAGGCTTCAACGGTGGGGACAAAAATTTGACCTCCCAACTGTGGGCATATCAGGTTTCATCTTAAATCTTCGATTCTTATTGATTACATTTATGTTTTTGACATTAGCTGAAAGAAACATAAAAGAATAAATCTAAGATGACTATATTTTCTATGTAGTTTGAAAATTGAGGTGAATTTATTATGTGTTCAATTTTTGCATTTTTTCTTGCACCAGCCTCTGTTTCAGTTATTTCAAGTTAGAAGAAAAGCACTGCTTGTATGCTAATTTATTTGGAAGGGTAGATTAGAAGTTGAGTTTTAGTCGTATCTTATAATGCAGTTATGTTTCAAGAATCTTTGACTTTTTAACAGCTATGTTATAATTTCACTCTGCATTGTGTTTGTTTGCAAGTGTAGATTGGATTGAAAGGTGAACAGTTACAATATTATATGGGTAAGAGCACAACTACTGCAACATGGGCTTCAGGAGCAGACTTTCCGAAGAAACAACCTATGATATGGTACAAGGTGAGGAAAATAATTTATTTCAATTATACATATGCTTTTCAGATGTAAGCAGGAAGTAACTTTCGTAGAAATATCATATTAGTAGCATTGGAAATGTTAATCATAGATTACATGAAAGTTTGAGAGTTTCCGTTTCTTGTTTTTGTGTGATGCACATGGCTAGGCATTTCTTGTTATCTATCTAGCATGTTAGAAAAACGAATTTGTTGTTTTTCTACATCCACTTTATAATTCTAATTCTTAGGAATGTGCCCATGCATGAGATAGAAACCTATAACTACTCTATAAAAAAATGAAAATCTTCCTCTGTCCATGACAATAGGAACTCTATGGGGAACTTTGTCCCAGATTTTATTTTGGACAAAAAGGATAGATATATATTAAGAAAGGAGATTTTACGTTCATTTAGAACATAATGACTTTGTGTGATGCACATGGCTAGGCATTTCTTGTTATCTATCTAGCATGTTAGAAAAATGAATTTTTTGTTTTTCTACATCCACTTTATAATTCAAATTCTTAGGAATGTGTCCATGCATGAGATAGAAACCTATAACTACTCTACAAAAAAAATGAAAATCTTCATCTGTCCATGACAATAGGAAGTCAATGGGGAACTTTGTCCAAGATTTTATTTTGGACAAAAACGATAGATATATATTAAGAAAGGAGATTTTATGTTTAGAACATAATGACTTCTAGATAGCCATAGCTATCAATAAAACTAGAAGAAAAATCCAAGGTGGCATCACAAATCATAGATGAAAAACTCGGCAAGCTTTTGTATGACTCACTAGCATTCTTGAGTCAAAATGCTAGGTGAGTTACTTGCCCAAAAATTCCCAAATGAGTTTTTGTGAAACTCACAGTGATTTTTTCTATAAAATGTGCGAGTAAATGCAAAATATTTCGAGTTTTGTCTTAAAACTCATCCAAATTCATATAATTTATTTTTTGTTGCTTGCAATTAAAAAAACACAATTTTCATTGGTGGTAAAGGCTTCAAAGGCCTGAACATGGGCTGCCCCTAGATCCCATGAGGAGCGCTGCTGACCTTGTCGAGGGCATTTTCCCCAAACCCCTACAAGTGGCGTTGCCCCTAGACCCCCCCCAGAACCCCATGAGGAGCACTACCTCTCAACCTCATTGGGGTTTCCACTCCCAAATCCTAATTAATTATTGGAATCTGTCAAATAAAAAACTTGATTACAATGAGGAGGGACAGGGAATCAGGATATAGCTCGAGTATGCCAACTTAGACGTATTCGTGCCCAAATTGCCCAAAATCTCTTTAGATGATTCAACTTCTACATATGACATGGCTAGTGGAAGTGGCATTATAACCCATTTAGAGTTGAACTGGTTTTTTGGTCTATGGTATGTATTGAATTCTAATTTTGATTTATATATGATGGAAATTAGTGATATGCTCAACAAATTTAGTAATATCTGTATTTTTGAAGAATATTTTTAAACATTTGTGTTTATAAAACGTTTTTTAAGATTGCTGAGTTTTTCCCGAGTCTCGAGTTTTTAAATTTTTTGAGCCTATTGAGTTATTTTTGAGTCTGAATTTTTCAACTATGTCACAAACTGCCACCAACCCCACATGACAACACAGGACATAATCCAAACAAAAACCAAACTCCTATGACCCACAAAGAAGTTAAGCTCAATCATGAAGCAATTGAAGAAGCACCTTAGATTCAGCCAAAGCTAAAGAAGACCAATCCATGACATTTTACTTATCAACACTATCAAAATCCCATTTAGCAATCCAGTCAGCTACAATATTCCATCATTGAGGAATATGGACAAAAGAAATGGAGTCAAAATTAGGAACCTGGCTTTAGAATCTTCTCAATAGTAGAAGCCAATTGCTAGAATAGATTATCAGACATCCCTTTATTCAAAAGAGTAGCCAGTGTCATAGAGCCCATCTCACAAATGACTTTTTTCCAACACAATTAGCAAGCTTTAATCATTGCAACAAGGACAACATGGGCCTCCATTTGATTATTAGAAAAAATCTAAGTTACCGGTTTGAGTTCAGTTCTAAGTTCGGGTACGAAGAACTGGTTCGCAAATACGGAAAAAATTTGAAAAGGGGTTTGGGTTCGTTAGTACAAAAACATGTAATAATTATATATATACATATTTATCAAGCCTAGAAGCATGAGTTAAAATTAAAATGTCACATAGTATCATAAAAACATTAAAACAACAAAAACACCATAAACTTGTAATCATAGCATCATGAATCATGATCATACCATCATATACTTCAAGTTCAACATCAAAGATTCAAAACATTAAAATTAAATCATAACATCAAGTTCAAGTATTATTGTTTCAAGTTCAACTAATGGATTAAAATTTTTCTTAATACTCTTCTTCTTCTTCATCTTAAAGGTGTATGAATGAGGCACAAACACTTGAAGAAGGTTCACAAACCAATCTTCCAAGTCCTCCTTGCACAACCAAACTCTTGCTCAACCACCTATTTGCTCTTGCTCAAGACAAAATAACTGACTTGCACACCACAATTGAGAATGAGAAGCAAACATAAGCCTTTCAAATCCACTTTTTAGGGTTAAGGATGTCAAAATTTTATAAAATTTGCAAAAAAAAAGTTACCTAAGTGACATCCGTGGGTCCCAATTCGTTGAAATTCGCTAGAAGTTTTTCGTTTTGCGTGGTGATCTGTTTGGGTTTGATCGGCTGTGGCTACAATTCAAACTGGGCCCAAAAAATCGAACCCTGCCCGAACCAGCAGGCGAACTGGATCTGGACCAGGTACCAGTTCGTACTTCTGCTGGTCCGGCAGGCTATACCAACGAATCAGGTAACTTAGGAAAAATTCCTTATATAAATTGAAAAGAAGAAATGAATTGATCCTTGATTGTCATGACCCATTCCACCAATGTTTGCTGGCCTTGGGTTATCTTTGCAGGACCTATCTGAAATTAATTATTGAAAACTGTGCAAGAGGTCATTGACCAATCCTATTCACTTTTTTAAAGGACCTCAACCAAACAACATTTGGAATAAGAGAAAGGGTTGTAGAAGGTGAATCGAGTCTATAAGAAACTTGAGATTGAAAAGGGGAAAGACTTGCTTCAACAGAACATTTAACAACAATAGTTCCTGAATTGAAAACTTTTTCTTCCGCCAAACCTAAATGAGAAGGCATTGAAGATCTTGAAAAATCCTACATTTTCTTTGTAACCATTTTTGCCACAAAATAAACATAGGACCTAGATCTTAATTAACAACTAGATAGAAGACTCGTGTAGGTGGACACCCCATAATAGCCCAAAATTCAACTAAGTACAGAGTATGAATCATAGGCTTATTCCATATTCCGCACCACAAGCTCTAGATTTCTGAAGCAAAAGGACATTGAGAAAAAGATGTAGAGCATTGTTTGCACTATTGCCACATATAAAACACATTTGGAAGGACAAATAAATTGTCTTTTTGAAAGGGTATCCCAAGTGAAGCATTTATTTGGACTTAGAAGCAAAGTAAAAAAAAATGCGCTTTAGCCACGTAAAAATTTCCAATTTTTCTTCCACTAGGGAAAATCTCTAATGATATAATTCCTCTGCTCAAGATATTGATAAGAACGAGCTACCGAATAAGTTCTTTGGAATCATTACCCCAAGCAAGCACATCAGAGTTCTCTAAGGAACTACAAGATCTATTAGCAACAATAGAAGCATGTAATATCCCCCTTCCAGCAATGGAATTTGATGTTAAACCATAATAAAATTAAAATATCAAATAAATAAGTAATAGAATAAATAATAAAATATAAATTGTTCAAGATATAAAATATATATTTAATTTATATAACATTTTAAATATTTTTAATTAGTAATATTGTAATATATAATCATTAATATTAAATTATTAATATTAATAATTTAATATTGTAACATACAATTATTATTAATATTCCAATTATTAATATTGTAATATATTATAATATACATATTAATATATAACTATCTTAAACTGAAGTATTGTAATATATAATAATTAAATGTGTGAAGGTTGATCTTCAGAAGAGTAGGGAAAAGGTTCGGTGGAGTGCTCTGGAGGAGGGATGGGTCAAGGTGAATTTTGATGGCGTTGCCAAGGGCATTCTGGATTTTGCAGGTGTGGGGTGTGTAGCAAGGGATTCCTATGGCAATATTATTGCCATAGAGAAGAAAACTCTAGGAGTAGGAACCAATAATGATGCAGAAGTCCATGCGGCTTTGCTAGGGGTCGATTTGGCGCAAAGATTGCATGTCGCAAATTTGCATTTGGAGGGGGACTCCCAGATTGTTGTAAATGCTATCGCGACTGGTAAAATGCATGCGTGGAGAATAAATAAACTGGTAGATACTATAAGGAGGAAATTAAGCACCTTTCAAAATTTCACACATTTTTCGGGAGGGAATTGTGCTTGCCGATTCCCTATCCAAGTTGGTAGCTAACGTGGTAGTGACATAGCAGGGGAAGTACGGTGACACCATGACGAATGTTATGTGGAGATTTGATGTGATGTTTTGAGTCGGTTGACACATCGATAACGTCGAAGGACAAAATGTGCAATAAATTTTTTTGGAAGGTAGCACTAGCAAATTCATTTGCCCTGCCTCGCACATTCTTCTGTGCGAGCATTCAATGCAAGGAATGTACGCTATATGCTCTGCTTTTTGGTAATTTGATGGCATTTGTATGGTAATGAAAACGATGAAGTGTGGTAAGAAAGAGTTGCAGAAAGAGATATGGATGCAAATTTCGCTTTTGGGGCCCTGAAGCAGCAAATGGCCTTCAAAGGGCTAGTGGATGAAGAACGGCTGAGGAACGTATTCACCTCAACCCATCCTTTTTTCATCAACATTATCTGGGCTTTATTGGGTTTTGAATATGCTGTCTTTGATTTCAAATGGCGGACAAATGCCAACATTGCCCTCCCTCTTTTGTGCTTGGGGGCTACATTTTGGTTCCAAAGAGCAGGTAAAGCATATTGTGGAGAGATGTGTGAAGGCGGAATGGCATGTTGGGCTCGATGAAATTCTCAATTACGCTGTGCCTGGGTGGGGTTTTGTTTTCCTAGCTAGGTTTTCCTAGCTACCAGCCCCATGTGCACCCTTTCCTGTTTCAAAGGAGTTTGGGCGACTTTCTTGCAAGGAAGAATGATGCACGGCGGGTGTAGGCCCTATTCGTTGATTTCGTGCGTGATTAGGATCTTGAGTTGGCTGCGGGTATTCTCAGGAAGCGGATGAATCCTGACCTATTTCGGTAGGGTCTGGAGGGAGCATGAGAAGATATGGAAAATCAGAGGAGGGAACGACGAAGGGCAAGACGAGGTTGAGGCAGGGGTGGCACAACTAGCGGAGGTGGAGGATAGCGTGGAAGTAATGGATGTGGTAGGGCTCGACATTGTGGACTTGCAATAATCTCCCTCCAATCTGCTCACAAACCTGAACGAAATCTGCTTCAAAATTTGCCCTTTTCTTCTTCAGATCTGCTGTGAATATGAGAATGATCTTCAATGAATTGCATGATCAAATAACCAGCAAACATGTATATTTTTTTAATTGCTTTATTTCTTTGCCCAAGGTGGGGATTAGCTTCAATGTCGGCCCAAAAGGATTATATTTATTTGCCTTCATAAATTCATCAAGGAAGGGCACTGAAAGCCAAGGTTGGCCCTTGCTAAATTAAATGAATTTATTTAATTTACTACTCAATGTAAGGTCGGTCCTCTCAAAGATTCTCTTATGCTTCCCCTGTCCATAAGGCTTCCCCTTTTTTATTTCTTCTTTACATTAATGGCATCATTCTTCCTTTCTTTAACTCTCCCTTTCTAAATCTTTCCCTTGGACATCAGTGATAAAAGAATCTTCATCTATCTCTAATTTTCCTTTTCCACGAAGCTGAAGAATAATGCATTGGTTAGCTCCCCCTAAACTTGTATTTGTCCTTATGAGCTTAGTGATGCCACTTGTGCATGAAGTGCATTTTGCAGATGATAGATTCTTTTTTTTCTTGTTATCTTACTCTTTTTTCCTTCTCCATACTTTAGTAGGCTTTCATTTTTGTTTGGTCATAGTATCCTTCATCTTGTGCTGTGTATATGGTTTCACAAAAGCACTTATACTATATTGTGCTGTATGTTTGCAGTAATTACATTTTTAGCATATGACATTATAATCCACAGAAGGAACAAATGAGCTATGATTCCTTAGATGAGTATATGTATTGTAATTTCTACTTGAGAATCCGTAAGGTCTTCTATTCTTGTTCCAACCATAATCATATCTCACGTGTTCTTCAACCCCTTGCTCTATGACCAAAAATATTACATAAATAGCAATAACCATAGAAAGAATGTTGGAAACTGGACTTATGCGTTTTCCTCGGAGGAGAGGACTTTTTGAATTTGTCCTTTTTTACTTTTGGAGGATTGCATGATTTCTGTAGGACATGGTCTTCCTTCTTCTTGCTTCTTTCCCTTTTGACGGCATTTTAGGGCTTCAATATACCTCTTTAATTCTTATTTATTTGACTTCTTTGGTACATTTTTGGAGTTTTCTTTATTGGCCATTTGATTTTCTTTGTAGCCAATACTAGTCTTTATGGATGGTAACCTCTACCCATTGATGATATCTTCTAAGGTTTCAGTACTCTTGTCAAATTTGAGACTTTTTCTCAACTTGGAGATGTCTTTTCCAGTTCCTTTCTCAGGGAAACAATCTTGTACTCATTTCACAATCTTCTTCCTTTACTTTCAATTGGATTCTCATCTCTTCTTCAATCCTTTCCCCTTCTTCAACTTTAACTTATAGATCAATGATCACCTTTTCGGATTTTTCAAGGCTTCGTACTAACTCCACATTAGATTCATTGTCCTCTTGAAGTTGTAGCTCTAGTTTCTGATTTCTTTTCTTAAGTTTCTCAATTTCCCTATAGACACAATAGAGTTCTTCAAGATCCACAATAGAGTTCTTCTAAATTCTTATCAACATTCTGATCATGTTCTTTTGACTCCTTTTCTTCTAATTTTATCTTTTCTATCTTTCACTCACAAGATGGTCTTCTCTTTGAAGATATCGTCTTTTGTTTCTGTTATCAAGTGTGTTCCATTTGTCACCTCATTACTTTTTCTTTTTTTTTAATCACTTATGTTAAATTTCTTTCAGATTTGATCTATCTATGGCTTTTCTATTTGCAGAATATGATTCTTACAATCACTATACTTTCTTGCAGATTATAATCAGAATATTGAACTCGATAAATATGAAGTTGATGCCAAATCAATATTGAGAAATACTGATCATGAATTCACGAGTCTGAATGTTTCCTTAATGGTATTCGATCTACAAGAGCAGAACATTTATTGATTTCAATGTCTCCAATTGTGGACCGGATCTGCATTAAATATATAAGGAAGAGACACATCCCATGAGCGGACATGTCTCCACTAAGTGGAGGCATGTCCGTCCATGAGATGTCTCATGAATTGTGCCTTTTCATCTTAACTAAACACCTGATCTCTAATCGGGGTTTGTTACTTAATAAACATAAATGCTTACCAAGTTTGATCTGTATTTATCTTGCACAAATAAATAATATCCAATCTGGAAATGATCACCGATAATGATGCTCGATCGGGATCCTATATGAAACATGAAATGCTAAATATTCAGTCGGTCAACCTGATTTATATGACATCGGAATTATGTGATTAAAATAATAACCATTGATTATATATATATATATATATATATATATATATTTGAATCATTATTATCTTAATTTCTCCAAAAATTATATATATATATATATATATATATATATATATATCTTAATAGTTTTTGTCTCAAGGTTTTATCCGACAGAAGCTACAAAACATCAATGACTTACATTTGATTTTGTTTGTTGATCAATGTTCTATTTGGTATTTCCCTTTTCCTTTTCCTTTTCCTTTTCCTTTTCCTTTTCCTTTTCTTCTTGCCATTCTTGCTCCTCAAAAGTAAAATTATCAACCACCATTCACTACTAAATCAAAGTCGTGGATTTAGACATTCTCTCCCTCCTTAAGGTGTTGGCAAACCTGCTCAATGAAAAGCCCAAGAGTAAACACTCACTGGCGCCATTTAGCATTTAGTTCAGAAAAGAAAAAAGTTATCTCTGAGATTACGATGTTGTAACCAAGCCGAAAAGAAAAAAAAGTATTTCTGAGAGTACAATGTTGTAACCAAGCCTATAAATAACATCCTCCCCGCCCTCTCTCTCTCATTCCAATATTAAAGTTAAACTCTTTATAGAGTTTACTAGTATCTTTTCAATGGCTGCTATCTTTGTTTGTTATAAAGTGCTTACTTGGTAAATTAGCTGAAGATGTCCAACTAATGTGGTGGTTTCATGAGAAACATGTGGTACAACGAAGTTAGAAAAGGGAGCTACAATTTTGGGATGCTCTTGAAAGTTTTTATTGGCACGTAGGAATCCAGTGTTCTGAACGCTTAAATGTTGGAAAGTGGAATCATTCTTCCACATGCAATTGTGGCATTTACTGAAAGCACTTGTGGACACAGAAAGTGAGAAGGAAAATGATATGTTCCGGTGTTTAGATTGTTCCCAGTTATGATTTCATTCTGAAGATCTTAGCTAATCAATTATCAAAATCAAGTTCAAAAGCCAGTAAATTGGCATCTCTAATTCTACGTTCACATGTAAATTTTGAAAATCTTGTGCAATTGAGTATAATATCTTATTTACTCTGTAAAATAGGTGTATTGAAAGCTACTAGTAATATGCCATTAATGTGTCATCACTTTCATGGCAGGCCACTTTTGACGCTCCAGATGGTAATGATCCTATTGCATTAAACTTCCTTGGCATGGGCAAGGGTGTTGCTTGGGTGAATGGGCAGAGTATTGGACGATATTGGCCAGCTTACATTGCTCCTGCAAGTGGTTGTACTGATTCCTGTGACTATAGAGGAGCTTACAGTTCTGGTAAATGCCAAACAAACTGCGGCCAACCATCTCAAAAATTGTAAGAAAGTCCAGCTATCCTTACCTCTATCAACTGCCCATGCTTATAATCTTACTTTTGGAGTAAAAATGTAAATTCAGTTTGCATAGCCTTGATATACGTAAGTGATTCTCTTTCATTAATATTTTTAATAAGGGATTTAGAAATATGTTTGCTAACTAAACAGCTGCTTCCAGCTATCATGTTCCTCGATCTTGGGTTCAACCAACCGGCAATGTACTTGTGCTCTTTGAAGAAATGGGGGGAGACCCTTCTCAAATCTCATTCATGACAAGGACTGTAAAATCTTTATGCTCCCATGTATCAGACACACATCTTCCACCTGTGGATTTGTGGCAATTAAGTGCAGAGAGTGGATCAGGAGGGACAAAACCAAAGCCAGAACTTCGTTTACATTGTCCATCATCTGGACAACTCATCTCATCCATCAAGTTTGCAAGTTTTGGAACACCCAAAGGGAAATGTGGTAGCTTCATTCATGGGCATTGTAAGACCGATACTGCAATGTCTGTTGTAGAACAGGTATTAATTCTTTCAATCAAAATGTTAAATCATTTACACCATAAGAATGTATCAACAACATATCATATTAAAGCTTCACTTGTTTAATTTTTTTTCTTTTCAATGTGGGTCGTTGCAGGCCTGCATTGGACGACAAAGTTGCTCAGTGGAGGTTTCAATAGACAAATTTGGCGATCCTTGTAAAGGCACTAATAAAAGTTTGGCAGTGGAAGCTATCTGTTCCTGATAAGAAAATATCGATCCTTTTGATCCTGGATAATGTAAATATTGATTAAAAGATCAAAACTCCCTTATAGCGCACTGCTTAATTATTGATCAGCATTGACGCTAGCTTTGGTCTTTGAATAATGTTAATATTAAATAAAAGATCAAAACTCCCTTATAGCACAATGCTTAATTATTGACGAGCATTGATGCTAGCATTGATCTGTATCAACTAATTGACCGTAAACAGTGCTCAATGCACATAAATTCCATGTAGAACACGTACAAAATAGAATCGATAATCTCAATATATATCTAGATTTGCCTTTGAAGAGCCACATGTTTTGAATGACCTCTAATAGTCCTATTGATTGATTAGCATTTTTCAATTTTGTATCTTTTTTATGGCAAGATTATATATTTAAACCAATAGTTAGATGTATACAGCCAAATCGTCAAGAAAGTGGGTGGAATGGCATCATGTCCCAAAATTTGACTGGCAAAACATCTAGGATCGATCTTAATTTATTCGGTATTTTCCAATTAGAATTTTGGACTGCACTTAGGAATGACTACTTATAACATTTCCTATTAGGAGAATGCTAATTCCTAATGATTAACATTCATTAGTATGCATTTGCATTACATTAAGGAAAAATCGTTGATTCATAATACATAGTCAAGCCCCCAATTCCTCAGTTCACTCTTAATCACTAATATTAAGAAAGATGGGGAATTACTTGTCCATGGGCATTTGAAAACCATCTGCAAGTAAGCTCCCGCAAAGGATTACTTATTTTGAGGCTACGTCCTCAAGGATTCGTAATATACGTCCTTATCCCTATCTTGGAAGTTTCCTCCGACATGATATTACTCCTTGACAAGACGACCCATCCATTGTTCGATATTATCAAATACCACAGTTATATAAATATTGTATTAGTTATCTCTGTAATGGTTACAGTCCACCTCTCCATATAATTCTCTATTCCTTTCTTATATCTTCCTTGGAATGATTATGACATGATTTGGTAAGTATAATGATCGCTATTCCTGAATATCAATACCGTGCGCCCAGTCATGAAACTTGTCCTCATTCGTATCTTGATGTTATGCGCCTCCAGATTTGCCATCTTCTAGTTGGGTTTTCTTAATGGAATTCCATCCGTCCATAAAAATGACACTGCTGTTTGATTATTCTGCCATTTACTATGATATGATACAAGTTAATGCGTTCGACGGCCATGTAAATAGCTGATTCATATAATATATAGTCGATGCCTAAATTTAAATATATATTAATTATATATTAGCTCTTAAGGCTCAAACAATTATTTTATAATCTAGCGGCAGTTCCAAACTCAACTTCTATCACTGGCAATGTTTGTTTATTATTGTTTTTACAATCATATTAAATCTGTGAATTATGTCTTAACTTGATATCTCTATTTTTTGAGTGAACAATTAAAGATCATGTTCGATTGGTCTATTATTTTAATACTAGCTCTTGTATCGGGAGTTTGCTTGATGAGGATCATGCACCACAAGTTCATCATAAAGTGTGACTTTGTTGCCTTTTGTACTCTTTCAAAAATAAAAAAGATAGATTTTTATTAAAAATATAATTATTCTATAACAATTAAAATATTGACAAAACACACCCGCTTACGAGCTTTCTTGGGTTCATCCTAATCCATTTGTTAAATCGGAAGTTAAATGAGAGAAACCGGAAAGGAATTGGATAAAGATTGATTTTGACAAGGCATATAAAGGGAGCCCTGGTCTCAGAGATTTTGGCTATGTAGCACAAGAAATGGAGGGCAATATATTGGCTATGGGGACTTAGACTAGAAGATGGTACCAATATGACGTGGAGGCTAAGGCGGCCTTGTTGGCTATTGAACCAGCTCAAAAAACTGAAGTGGAGCAACTACACCCGAAAGGTGATTCATAGATAATCGTCAATGTCATTGCTAAGGGCAAGGTGCATACATAGAAGATTGAGAAGATAGTAAATATTACTCGTCAAAAGATAGTCCATTTAAAAAAATTTAAAATCACTCACATCTTGTGTAAAAGTAACCACATTGTTGATATTCATCCTAATAGGACACCGTTCTTTCAAAATTTGGGTGGGTTGTTCGAAGATCTAAGGGGGCTGAGTTTAATAAAGTAGGTGGTCTGAAATTAAATTTTATTCACTCCTTATCATTTATGAGTACTAGAAGGATGCCTCCATGATGCGAAAAAAACACATGTTTGTAGAGGCCTTTTTATGGCTTGTCATGTCATAAATGGCAAATCCAAAAGAAATGACTTTGGCCAATCCTCGAGACATGAGTTGGAAGGAGGCAGTGGATGTCCATATGCCAAAGGCAATATAGCAGTGGATGTCCATATGTCAAGACAGGAAATGAATGTGGAAGACGTCTGAGGAGAGTTATATCAAACATTAGTTTTTGTAGGTTTCCAACTCATTTTTCATTTGGAGGCTGAATTCCATGTGTAGTTAGGTGAAAATGGAAACAAATTTCACCCTAATTATACCGAAACAACAACAATACTTTGGGGAGGATTTCAGAAAAGCAGTTGAGGGGAGTTTTCAAACTAGATGAAACACTTTTTTGCAGATTGTAGATTTGATAATCAGGGAGGAGTTTATGCAATCAGAACATAAGTACTGAGAAAATGTTCACATTGCGTCTGTATGCATGGCATGGGGGTTTGAGCTTGGTCTGAAGGAGGAAGTGTTGTGGGTCATGAAGGAGTGTGTACGCCCAGAGTGGTATTGTGGCACAGTTCCAATAATGGCCACGGCGGTTTTACGGACTATCGGGATAGTGCCCATTTTGGGCTCCTCGTGTGCTGCTAAGGAGACACAATTTTGTTTTGTGTTCAAGCGCATATGGGATAGGTGACGCTTTTAAGTGTACATGTAAGGTTTATGGTATGTAGTCTCTCAGGGTGGTTATCGAGTTTCAATATGAACCAAATAACAGGATAGGTTCCTCTTTTTTTAAAATCTTTTATAATTAATAAAATAACATAATAGATCTTGATAAGTAGGAGATATGTTTCCACAGCAAGTTAAATTGTGATATTGCTATCAAGATTCAACTGTGTGGTTTTTGAGTCATAGTCATTGACCTATGATTCATGAGTAGTGGTTCACACGAACCCATCTCTCACGAGAATGAATGGAACACTTAGCACTCATTGGATCTAGATGATGCTCATAGAGGTGAAGCACCGGGACTTCCCGGGAAAACATCACCTAGATCCAATGAGTGCTAAGTGTTCCATTCATTCTCATGAGAGATGGGTTCGTGTGAACCACTTACTCATGAATCATGGGTCAATGAGTATGACTCAAAAACTACGCAGTTGAATCCTGATAGCAATATCACAATAATAGAACTTTTTGGCAAAAAAATATTAATAAAACAATTTAAAATTAAATTATTTCTAATATCTTTTTATTATTATATATGATTTCATAAAAATACATAAATAATAGTATTAAATTTTAATTTTAATAAAAAATAATCATTTAAAGAGAAGAAAAAGAATAATAATAATTAGAATAAAGTTAATTCATTTTTTTAATAATTTATTCTTTTTCCTTTTAGAACCTAAAGAAAAAAAAGATAGAATATCCTAATAAAAAAAGATAATAATAAAATATAGATTTTTCTTTTTATGATCATTCTTTTTCTTATTAATAATATTTAAATATATATATTTTAATTTTTAACAACAATGCAAAATTATTACAATCTTATTTCTCAACATTGAAAAACGTTTTTAATTGCTATAATTTGTTTGGGAGATTTTCTAGCAAAGCAAATTTGATTTGAAAATAGTTTAATGGTTAAGGTGGTTTAGAAACGCAAGACAATTTTAGTGGCAGATTGTGGAAAGTGAAGTCCACAATATAAAGCCTATCGACTAATTATTTATTATTAAATCTAACTTTAAAGAGGGGGCATTATACAAAACTAGGAACAAAAACAAACATGTGGTGTGAAAAAGGTTAAAAGCCACAAACCAAGCAAGTCTATGGCCCCATAAAAGAAACAACTATCAATTTACTAGAACATAAATAAAAGGAAACTGATATATTTACGCCACAAGAACATGTTGGCAAGTTGACTATACTGTTGTATATGACTAGATATAGTGTTGTCATTATGACAACAAAGTCATATAGAGTTTTGGAGTCAGCACACATTATCATAAGGTCAAAATATGACTAAGTATAGAAGACTAGACAGTTAGCAGAGCACTAGAAGGTAAGAGCATCAACGCACATGCATATGACCGAGTTATGGTATGCGCCTTTGAAGTTAAGCTAGTAAGTGTGTATTCATGCTAAGTCTAAGAGTGCATGATTAGAAGAGACAATATGACGAAGATACAGTCAGTTGAAGTGGTACAGACAGTGAACGCCAGAATAGAACAAAGTATGCAACCGACTGTTAGTATTTTGATTAGCGATTATAATAATGTTTTCTAAAGGGTATGTGCCTATTGTAATTAGGTTGTAGACATGTAAACATCTTTGATTGTAAACACGCTTGAGCCAATTCACTTGGAAGCGTTGTATATAATTGGTTATAGGCCGACCTAGTTAATTGTTTTGTTAGCGCATATAAATATAAGATGCACCTTTGTAATAAGGTATGGAAGTGGATATAGAGTCAAGAGAAGCAGAGAAGAGACATGCAAAGTGAAGACATATTAAGTTAGAGCTTTACAAGGGGCTAAAGCATCAGCGCACAAAAGTAACTGATTAGACAAGCAGTGTCACAACACCAGTTCATCTAGCAGATATAGTGTGTATCTAAGATTAGAAGGTTGTAGCCTTCACCACTTGAGCAGTGAGCTCTAGGACAATGTGTCCCCACCTCTAATAGGGTTATTGTAAAAGACTCTTAACAGGGTCTAACATTTGACCAAGTCACTGTACTGAAAGCATTGCAAAGAACAACTCCTAATAGAGTTGCAGATCTTCTAACAAGGATCATAAAACACTAGTGCGGTTTTTAGTGGGTGTCAATTCCCACCGGGGTTTTTACCTATTTGGGTTTCCCCGTAACCATATTGGTGTTATGTGTTGTGATTGTTTATCTTGTTTACATTGATGTTTATTTTAGTATTTAAATAATCAAGTTAAGTTTCAAGAGTAAAGTAAAAAGATTAAAATATATGAACACTGATTCACCCCCCCCCCCTCAGTGTTCCCATTCCTAACAATTGGTATCAGAGCTGTGGTCCTCTGAAGAAAAGTTTAACCACTTGAGAAGATCAATGGGTTCAGAAGAAGCAAAGAATCTTATGGCAGCTCTTGAAGACCTTGATAGATTTGAGAAAGAAGTTGAAGAACTAAAATTGAAAGTCAGTGGCGCACAAGTGTTCATCAAGAAACTGAGACAAGATTTGAAAAATTGTACAAGCAATGATTTGGAGAAAATGGTTAAGAAGCTGAATGAGGAGAACACATCTCTCAAAGATCAGATTGAAGAGTTGGATGAAAAGCTAACTAACAATCAAGAAGTTTATGATGAACAGATCAAAGAGAACCTTCAACTGAATGAAGAATTGAGGCAAGCAAACATGGAAATCTTGGAGCTAAGAAATAACAAAGAAAAGTTGGAATCTGAGTTGAAAGAGGCAAAGAATAACATTGAGAAATTACACACTAGTTCTGATTTGATAGTCACAATTATATGCACGGAAGCTTAAAGGAGATACCAGCGGTATTGGATTCAATGAAGCACAAAATCAGATTGATGATATGCGAGAAAAGATGAAAGCACTAGAAGACACTACAGATGCTAAGGAGACTGGAAATCAGACTAAAGACAATGTTGAACCATCTAAGGATGCGTGCAAGCCAATAGACCGAACTTGTTATGCCTGTAAAAAGCATGGACATATTGCAAGGGATTGTAAAGAGGTAAGACCTTTCAATGACTATTGTTATTCATGCAATAAATTTTGTCATAGAGCTATGAATTGTAGAACAAGTCATAAGAACAAAACTCAGCATAATCAGAGAAATTAGAATCAACCAAATGCAAGAAGTTCTCAAAGTATTACATGTCAGATATGTAATTATAATGGTCACTCAGCTAGATAGTGTAAAATGGTAACCCATATCAATGCGGTGAAGAATTTAAGGCCTCCAATTATTTGTCACTCTTGTAACAAGGCTGGACTCATCTCAAAGTTTCGTAGATCAAGAACGCAAAGTCGGGAAAGCCCTAAAAACTCATAAATATCAATATTGGATATTGAAGGAGAAGTCAAGTTTGTGAAAGCTATACAGAGGATGTGAGCTTGATTTGGACAGAGGAAAAGAAGGATAAAGTTGGTGAGCATGTATTGGATGCATCCGTAATGGATGCACCCTCTACATATGGATGAATGACCCTTAGGGTCATAGGTGGAGCTAAATTAGCTCTAGACCCCTGCGTGGCCGGTATACTCACCCTCAGAGTATGCACCTTTGGATTTAACATTTTTGAGACTATTTGATGCTATGTGCAAGAGTGCACTACTTGATCGATTGTAGGATGGAAGTTGGAAAGTCTAAGTCGAATTCTAGTTTACGCGGCAAGCATTAATGGCAAAAATTCACTTTATAGTCTATGAAGACTTACAGATCACTCATTGCATTCAAGTTTGAGCGATTGGAAACCATAGGAGCCATAGCAGTTGAATTGTGAAGTGTTGAAGCTTGATTTATCAACGAAGAAGTGTGATTGATCAGTTGCGAAGCCCTAGTCCGACGTGATGATTCAGAAGTCTTTGGAATCCTAATTTGAGTGATAACCAAGTAAGTTATGGCTACACCAGTTGTCTTTGATGTTTCTGAGAGAAAGAGATACATTTTTAAGAGGCACCCTTTTAAGTCAACCCTAGATGACCTAGAAGGTACATTCTCAAGAACCCCTATGGGCGTAATGCATGTCGAAGATATTTGCGTGTATATATACTGTAAGAAAGAACCAGTTAGACTTGATAGGATAAACTCGCACCTTGAGTCCATGTTGAAACCAGATAAAATATTCCTAGACGAGTTCACACATTTGGAAGACCATCCCATTATTGGGTATGCTATGACATATGAGTTTTATGAATTTGAGTGGATCAAGATCTTGTTAAGCAGAATCCATGATGACCTATTTTGGATAGCTGAAGTCCTAGTAAGAATCACAAGAGATATTATTCATGAAATGACAGGCCTCTCTAAGACAAGCGCCATTCTTCCAGTGGGCAAGGATGTGAGGAAATTAGATGAACATGCATGTAAATCCAAAAGTGATGGGTGCGGTATGACAATTGAGCCTATTGAAGAGAAAGACATCAAATTGATGTCCATGATACTAGGTTATAGGTTTCAGCACACCAACAGGGTGAATAGTGTGTCCGCGACCACTATTCTTGCAGCAATCAGACTTGTTAGGGAAAATGGAGAATTCAATCTGTATGAGATCTTGCACGCACAACTGATTGACAACATTAGAGCCATCAAGCATGATAAGACCAAAATATTCAGGTTTGGGTCTTTAATCATTTACATGTACTTCCATATACTTGGAAAGATCTCAGATTTGTACTTAGACAAAAGTATGCTTACATTGCCCCAAATATCTCTTAAGGCATCTACTGAAAGCACATTGACGGATTACATGGAGCTAGAATTGAAGACATTTAAGATCAAAATGCAGATGAGGTACAAGATACCATAAAGTATTGTTGAGAAATACAAAGACATCATTTGTTTTATGGTAGAAACTGACATAACATGTATGGAAGCAGTTGAGCCTAGAACAAAGTGGATCCATCCACTTGGTTATAAGGTAGAAGAACCAATCTTGGAAGCATATGCACAAGTATTACTATCAGCACTTAAGGACCCTAATGAACCTAGATGGGGAACTTATGAAGAAAAGAAGGGAAGTTGATGCAGTTCTGAATAGTGCAACAACTAAGAGGAAAGCCTCTAAGATAACATTTGAGATACTCAGAATTCATGGTGTAACATAGCCAGACCTAGACAAAGCAAGAGAAGAAAAGATAGCATTGGAGATTGAGAGCGCATCCACAGTGGAAGCTAAGAAAGATGATCCAAAAATGAAGAAAATCAAGATTGAGAAGATTGATAACACAAAGGAAAAGGAGAGTAAATCTAAGATATCCCTTCTGTGCCCAAAGTTACAATTGATCTCAAATCACTTCCTGAGTATAGAACAATGACCAAGAGGAAGACGGAGACTGGTGCAAGCCACCCATCCTTGTGGACAACCAGAAGTCAGAAAAAGAACACTCAAGCACCTTTGCAGGTAGGTTTCAGACCCAGTCTTCCAGTTTTGAGAACAAGGATTATTGATGAAGGCAGAATAGATCAAATAAGGAAATTCTATGACAAATACAGTGAGATTGATAAATTAGAAATTCATGGAATGATAATTAAACACATGATCAAGTTCAAGAAGACAGTCTTATAACTTAAGACAGTAATTTCGGACAATGTGTGGAATGTCTTGGAATTCTTGAAAAGATAGGCTATTGAGGAGGATCTAAGAATAAGAGAAAAGATTCTAGATGAAATCCTCCCTGTATGTTCCCTAGAAGAGAAAACATTATTGTTAGATCTAGTGAAGCCGCACCTAAGAACTAAGTCAAGAACTTTGCACATAATGGATAAGAACTATGAGTTGGTAGCTAAAGAAACTGAGAAAGCTTTTGAGAAAGTTTTTCTAGATAGGCACATGTACCCATCTACTGCGTCCACAACTCAAGTGCCCTTTAAGAAAGCCAAGGAGTCAGAGACCACCAATGTACCAATAACAGGTCCTCAAGATTCAGCGCCTACAGTGGTAACATCTACAGAGGCAGTGAAGTCTGCGCCCATGACTGAGACACAAAAAGATGACACAATCTTTATTGATAATGTGGAGATAGAAATGGCGGCTACAGACAATGACTTGGATAAATTTGAGGAAGCTTTTGTAAGCACACAAGAGGTTGAAATTCTATGTGGTGATATTCCACCTAAGCACCAAGAGGAAGTAATGATAGAAGATATAACAGAAGAAGGAGATGAAGAGGAGAAGGAAGAAGAATAAGAAGAAGAAGAGGAGACATAAAAAGAGATAGAAAAAGATAAAAGAAAAGGTAGAAGAGGAGAAAGGGAAAGACAGTGAACAAACAGATGAGCCATCTGTTGAAATATCTGTGAAGGTTAAGACAGAAGTGATGGACAACACACCTATCACTCCCATGCCATCAGCATCATTGTTGTCAAGTTTGACACCAAACACCACAAGCTTGGACTCTTGGGGAGAAGAAGACCTGATTAAGATCAATGTTCTTGCTATGGAGAAAGAAAAAGAGAAGCAAGTGATGAGGAACCCTCTATTTGTTGAATTAGTCAACATTATGAACAACTTGCTACCTTCAGACAAGAAAGTGTCTAAGGTTCATTCAGTTGATGATGTCAGTACCATATTAACAAACTTCAAAGAAAACTTTTCTAGAATGGAAGAATCTGCATCCCAAGTTGCAGAAGAGAAATATATGAAGAAGAGATTGAGTGAACTAGTTGGAAACTTTGCACTTGACCTTAGTTCATTGAAGGTTGGTCAAGCATCCTTGAAGGAGTTCACAGCTAAGGGAAGGAAGATCATTGTAGACTGCATGAATCGAGATAAACTAACTGCAGATATATACAAGAAAATCCAGGAGGCAGAAGCAATGATTGATAATGTAAGAAAATCAGTGGAAGATCCCTCCATCGATGTGAATATGTGCAACAATGTGTACCAGGGGAAAATAGACAAAATAGAAAAGGTTGAGAAAGAGATGTCTAAGATAAAGGCAAGGCAAACACAACTCAGGAATGCTCTTGTGCCCTCTCTAGATGTACTTAATTAGAACATCAAGGAGATCGATGCCACTATGGTGACATATGATCAAGGTCCGAGTACAGACTTGGAAAAGATGAAGAAACTGACATATGCCCTATGCGCCCATCTACAGACTGTCAATGCACTGATAGCATTTTGGAAACAAGAGATCCATAAATTACAGATTTCTTATCCGGATGTACTTTCTTTGTAAGTACTTGTAGATACACTTTTTTGAGCACCTTTGTCATTAATGTCAAAGGGGGAGTATTGTATATAGAATATGGAGTATTATATATGATGTAAAGAAGAAGTATAGTACATAGTATAAGGGAGATATAAGTTAGAGTATATATTAAAGAATTTTGTATAACGGTACAGTTAGTAACTTCGCCATATTCCTTTGTTGCCATTAATGACAAAGGGGGAGATTGTTGGAAAGTTGACTATACTGTTGTATATGACTAGATATAGTGTTGTCATTATGGCAACAAAGTCATATAGAGTTTTGGAGTCAGCGCACATTATCATAAGGTCAGAATATGGCTAAGTATAGAAGACTGGACAATTAGCAGAGCACCAGAAGGTCAGAGCATCAATGCACATGCATATGACCGAGTTATGGTATGCGCCCTTGAAGTTAAGTTGGTAAGTGTGTATTCATGCTAAGTCTAAGAGCGCATGATCAGAAGAGATAGTATGACAAAGATACAGTTAGTTGAAGTGGTACAGATAGTGAACGCCAGAACAAAATAGAGTATGCAACCGACTGTTAGTATTTTGATTAGCGATTATAATAATATTTTGTAAAGGCTATGCGCCTATTGTAATTAGGTTGTAGACATGTAAACATCTTTGATTGTAAACATGCTTGAGCCAATTCACTTGGAAGCATTGTATGTAATCAGTTATAGGCCGACCTAGTTAATTGTTTTGTTAGCGCATATAAATATAAGATGCACCTTTGTAATAAGGTATAGAAGTGGATATAGAGTCAAGAGAAGCAGAGCAGAGACATGCGAAGTGAAGACAGATTAAGTTAGAGCTTTACAAGGGACTAAAGCATCAACGCACAAAAGGAACTAATCAGACAAGCAGTGTCACATCACCAGTTCATCTAACAAATATAGTGTGTATCTAAGATCAGAAGGTTGTAGCCTTCACCACTTGAGCAGTGAGCTCTAGAACAGTGTGTCCCCACTCCTAATGGGGTTATTGCAAAAGAATCCTAACAGGGTTCGACCTTTGACCAGGTCATTGTACTAAAAGCATTGTAAAGAACAACTCCTAACAAGGTTGCAGATCTTCTAACAAGGATCATAAAACACTAGTGCAGTTCTTAGTGGGTGTCAATTCCCATCGGTGTTTTTACCTATTTGGGTTTCCTCGTAACCATATTGGTGTTATGTGTTGTGATTGTTTATCTTGTTTACATTGATGTTTATTTTAGTACTTAAATAATCAAGTTAAGTTTCAAGAGTAAAGTAAAAAGATTAAAATATAGTGAACATTGATTCACCCCCCCTCTCAGTGTTTCCATTCCTAACAGAACATATTGTCAAGGGCTCCTTGCCCATTAGGGTTATCTTATTTGCTACATAGAAAATCCTTCCCATTGTCCCCAAGCTTCGATTGTCACGAACAACATTATCACCATCTTTAGGTTCTTGCCAAGGCTTGATTATCATGAGCTCCAGATGGAATTTTCCTTGATCAAGAGGCGTCCAATCATGATTTCAAGAGGACCTGAAGGACCAAAATTGTTGTCTCATTGGAGGAGTGTTGTCTCTTTAATGGTTGCATAAGTGATGATGTGAGGACTCTGAGTAGTTGCATAGGTGGTGATTTGGGTAAAGGCAAAGCCTTGACCATACTGCAAGGGGTGTTGCCCTAGAGATCCAATAGAGTTTGAAGTGCTAGAGTCTAAGCGCGACCTTGCTATCTTCAATTTGAATATGGATTCACATATTCAAAATCACCCTAGCCTTGGTGGTGTAAAGGGTTTTCCCTTTAATCTGAACTTGCATGAGCACATTAGTAATCATCAATGATTAAGAGTGGATAAAAAAGTTAGTATCCAAAATATAGTGAACACAAATAACATTATAATTTTTTTTAGATGCAAAAAGTTCTTCAATCTAAAAGTGTGTCACAATTGGGAATTATACTCAATGGGGAATTTGGACAAGTGATTGAAACAAATCACATATCTATTCCCAAGTTTTTGAGTATGATTAGATGATTAGTAAAGGTGAAGGGTATTAAGTTGCTTGCAAAAAGGACATCTTAGATGAGGAATGCCAAGATGTATCAAATGAGGGCTAATATAAATATTTGGTAATGAAAACACAAAACAAATTGAGAAACTTTGGGCTCTACAATGCTGTCCAAACTATCATAAATCTTTTAGCCTAAATGAAGTTGTGGGATTGTGAAGTTTGTCTCCTAATCAATTTTGAAACCATAGGTAGGCAAGGAGAGAGCCATGTTGGTGACATAGATGAAAACTTGATGTTTATTCATTAAAATGATGCAAGTCTTTATACATGTGATAAACCATAGATAATATATCATTGAGAGTCATTGTTACTAGTATTATACCATTGGCAGCTGATGCAAAGTAATAGTTATTAATATTAATGTTATTATTCCCACCTTATTACATTGATCCTAGAAACATCAATTTCACCTACCCTAGGGATTCCCCCCTTAAGGCCCCCTTCAGGCTTACATAACAAAATAGGTTGATTACAATAACATGAATACGTATTTTGAAAAATCTTCTTCGAAAGAAGAAAATCTTGAGCCAAGCGGGGCTCCATCAAACTATCTCTTGACCCTCAGAATGTGTATCCTTGAGTACTATTCTGAAGTTGTCAATCCCAAACTATTGAATCATGTCTTGAATTATTTGGCATTGATCCCTAAGAGATAGGAAAAATATCTATTGTTGTCTAATGATCGCGAAAGGGTATAATTCTTAATCATATATTCTGAAGCTCATTGGACAACATTCAATATTAAGCTCAATACCAAATCTTAAACTTGTCTCAAAAATGAATCTTCATAAGACACATTTTTCAAATTTGTCAGCATCAAAAAGAAAATCTAAAGGAAGCAAGAATCTTGACCCAAAAATATTTCTCATGCAAAACACCATCTCAAAGTGAGAAGGTAGCTGAAGATGATGAAAATTTCTCTATCCTCGGATGCCACCTTCTTCCAAACGTGAAGGCTCAAAGTACAAGCTTGTGATTTAGGGGAGAATAAAAATCATCAAAGACCGTGTCATCACCAGTGTATCCTCATCCAAAGTACAAGCTAAGTTTTCCTCTTTAGATTGTTCTTTCAGTTTTCCCTTAAGAGTATCACTAGCTCGAGTTTTATAGGTGCATACCTTGTGACCATTTTCTTACAATAGAAACATGTATTATCTCTTATGTTTTTATCTAACCATTTCTTATTCCTTAGTGAATATAAAAATTTATCTAATTGAAGATCTTTTGTATCTTCCTTGGTCCTCTTGTAATGTCCCCGCCAAGGAACCCATAAGGAACAGATCTAAAGTACAAGAAAAGAAACTATTCTTTTTAAAAAACATTACTAAGAACTTATTTGATATTCCTACATATGAATGTGTCCTTAAAGGTTCCCTTAAAGTTTGTTACCAAAATTAGAGTCATTGATACAATAAACTATCTTAATGAGTTCAATTCCTTACCTACTTTTCACAACATACAACTTTTAGAAATGAGATAGAACAAATAGCACATTGCTTATTCCATACATCTAAACTTTCCTTTTTCATTTATTTCCCATTAGCCTTATCTACACATAATTCATTTGCACTTCCAAAACATAAATAATCTTTCAATTTACAAACCCTTTCTTTCCATTTTCTATTTAAATGATTCAAAGAGAGATATAGTAGAAGGTACACAACTACATTCAATCATTACAATTTTTTGATTCCAATTAATCATTCCCTCCTGACACTCATAAGACTACCCCTCCCATATTACATTGCTTCCTTCTTACAATTACAATTACAATTACTTCACATGGCCCAAAGGCATACAAAGAGATAAATAGATCAAGTTGCCCAAGGGCTTACAATACATCTTTACATCTTGAATACAAAAGATAGAGATACATGACACAATAAATGATATCTTCACCAAGGAATAAATTTGACTCCAATCCAAGACATGAACCATGAACAATACCTCGAAAGAGATTTGCCACCCAACCATGTGAAACTGGTAAAGTTCCACTCCCATGCTAGGAGATAGAACCAAGGTACTCTCAAGACCTTAAGGAAATCTAAGACACAAAACACCAAGAAACCAAAACTCAAAAGAACAAGAGTAAAGCACATAAAACATCATCATACTATAACACCGAGGTCAAGGTTCTAGGATACCACCTAAGTGAGTGTCATCACACAACTTGTATATTGGGATCCTTCATGGAAACTCTGTAACCCTGGTTCCCCCTTTATGCATAGGGATCCATCCTGCCAGTTATCCCTGGTCTCGGTACTCCAATCAGGTCTGTGTGGCCTTATTATATTTTCTTTCATTATCTTTTGAATCCCCATTCCTAGGTTAATTTTTAAGGTTATCGCTTGATTACAAACTCACTCATAGGATCAACTGTGAACCACTTTGGGCTCCAACACCTATGGTGAGACACTCACCTTGGGTTCCTAGTTCCCTACCCCAACACAAGCCAAAAGAACAAGGAAACACTTCACATGTTCTAAATCATAGGTTAGGGAACTCTCCTGCGCACCTAGGCCCTCAGGATGAGTCCTAACCTTGTCCATATGCATAATAAGAATCATAGAAATGATGTCAAACACAAGACACCTTAAATACAACATTGTAACTCACCTCATAAATTAATTTGAAATTCTCATGAGTGAAATGATGCAGATCAAACTCATGAGCAAAAAAAATGCAGGTGTCACATGCGAAAATCCAAGCCCAAAATGACCAAATCAAACATGAGTAAAACAAATGAAGGATTCATAACTGAAAATATTCATAAAACACAAGAAGGAAAAACCTCAACCAAGTATTCCTAATCCTTCCTAAACACTCCTAGAATCTCCCTTAAACTTCCCTCAACCATATATATAGATAGAAAAACACTTAATAACATCCAAATATATATAACTATAACCCTCCCAGGAAGAAATTTGGAAGAGATAAATTATCATTTAATACAACATTCTTCTCGTAAACACTACACATCTCCAACTTCAAAAACTAAATCAATACATAATTAAAAATAGAAACTTTGTAGGCCATAAGAACATTAAATACAATCATATAAACAATAATAAACTTTCTAGGAAGAGACTTGACCAAGATATCTTACAAACACATGTATGACAACTTCCTGTAAAGAATATAATTTTACAACTAATTAATTGCTTTAATAATCATACAACCACAGAGTTATAAAAACTATATTACATTCTACATCTATTGTATACTCATACACATAGCAAGCATATAGGAAAGAAGGTGATTCTTCCTTGTTCCAGATCCTACCTGGAGTCCTGCGGAGAAATCCCTTCTAGAGTTGAGCACACCACAACAATCCTTTCAAGCGTGAGAAGTGGATGCCCTCTGGAAAACAAACCTACCCCAATCCTTCTGAATATAATCTTTCTTCCTCCTTTGGAAATATCCCAAATTTATCTCATATCCTAATTAAATCTTTCAACTCCACCATTTCTTCTCTGAGGCAAAAAATTCAAAATTTCTTTCGAAAAACCTCAAATCTTTTTCCAACTTTCTCCTTGCTGTCATCTTGGATAGACCCACGCACAGAGATCTATAAATTTTAAAGAAAATTATATTTCTTTGATATCTCCAGTGAGCAGTGACGCAATTGGGTTCTTACAAACATATCAAAAACTTAGCAAGATCCAATGGTTGGTTAGAAAGATATGGCCTCCTCATCAGGACTATATTTTTTATTGAAACAATTGTTTCTCCATTTTTTCAGAAAAATAAAACACTGTTATTTTCCTCAACTCTTGATGAATAACACCATTTTCAAACTGAAATCCCCCTTCTCCAAAGATCTCCCTCCTCCAAATATTCATATCCAACCATATGGTTGGAGGAGTTGCTTTACGGGAAGTAAGTTCTCCAAATACTATAGTTGGTTTAAATTATTAAACAACTCTCGTAAGCCTAAATAAATATTTTATTATTTTAATTAACTTATTTACTTTACCAAACCTATTAATATAATCAAGATAATTAAGATTACCAAGTAACTCACATAGCCCAAATGGAAACTAAGTATCCTAACTCCTAAGAGGTCTCGCGTTCAAAACCCCTAGGTAAGCTAGTTTTATTCTAAAAGAGATAATTCATTATAATCATTTTATTTTTATTTTATAATACATAATTTACTCTATTATTATAAAATACATTCACACATACAAAACAAATACATAACTATATAAATATATTTATATACATGTAAGTATATATGTGTGTACCCATATATACATACACATATATAATAAATTGAACAACATACATCCAAATATATATTTAAAGTCTAGAAAAGCATAATACTTTAACATACATAAAGAATAAAGAAAACACACTCTAAAACATAAATCTCCAAAATCAAGAAATTCATAATACTAATCAAACCCCCCAAGCTAAGGTGACTTCCTAAACAAGAACCTAAGCCAACAGGGAATCCTTGAGAGTATCTTGGAAATATCTCCACACAACAACGTTCGAGGATTTGAAGGCACGATCAGACCTGTGTAGCCAGGTGAAGTCGATGCCTAGTACCTGCATCCTACATCATCAAGTCGAGAGAACATATATACCAACATATATAAAACATAATGGCAGACAAGGAGGGAGAATGCGACATCATGTGGATCTCCCATATGACTGACTACGACTGCCTCTCCTCATCCCACAAGCACATAAGATAGTTTCGATATCAAAGCATAAATGGATTAGTAAGCTTAGCTTCAAAATAATCATTACTCCATATTGCAAAACAAGAATGAATCATCTTCATTATATAATCATGTAAATATATATATAAGAAAAATGTTCTACTAATAATGTAAATCATTTACTAACCTTCATAAATTGGTTTTATTGTCGAAACATGTACTCATAATGTCTCATTATCTAATCAAAATAAACAAATCGTAGAGTCCATAATACTCAATGTAGTAATCATGTCTATATCAAGATACTAGCGTGAGTATTACATCCTCTCCCTTTAGAATTGGACTAGCTCTTGAAAGCCTTAATATAAATATGGATACATAGTTCAAGTTTGCTAGCATCCTCCGATGCAATTGAGATATCATCCTATGTCTAGTATGGAGGAAACATACAGTCCACAATACTAAAATATCACAATCATGTCTAGTATCAAGTATAACAATTAGCATCATCATAAGAGTGGGTAACACATTTAAGCCTTAAGTGATGAATGTAAGATAATCATAAACATTGATAATGAGCATCTCACAAAGAAACATATAGATATATCAAGTGATCCCATCACATCAAGGTCCTAAAATATCACAGACAAAAAGGAAGATATAAAGGGACATACCTATACAATATTTATCATTTCCCAAATTAGAATGTGAAGTTATAGTGGTTTGAAGAGAGTTGGGTTAAGAAAACTCCTCAAGAAGGATCATTCTCTTATAAAAATATCCATACAATCACATATAACACTTGCTAACTTCTAGTGAGCATACTCAGGAGATGTTAGGGTTGGAGGGGCATTACATCATCCCTCCCTAAGATTTGACTTACTCCTGGAAGTTGGAAATTACTAAGCTATTGATCATTCATAAAGTACAAATATTTCTACTCTAGTCTAACATTATATCAGGTAGAATTTTCACCTCAAGAGTTAGGAGTTCTTTTAATAGTAAAACATAGTTTAGGATTCCCAAAAGAGACATACAATCTAAATCCAAAATTTATCCTCTAAACTTAGATACAAATTGATATAGGGGTTATTTCTTCTAAATGGGTATACATTAGGTACTACTATCATGCTACTGCCTTTGTAAACAATTTTAAAACTAAAACAATTCAAATAGTAAATTTTCCATATACATCATTGCAAAGTTGTGTGAGTAATCTTTCAGATAAGACAAAAACAAATCTCTTTTATGGAACAAGTTACATTTTTGCCCAAAAAGATCTATGATATACTATAAGAGAATAACTAACATCAAACTTACATGCAAGAATGAATACACACCCTCTTCAAAGAATGTAATCTAAAATAACTTTTATGATTGTACTATAACAATTATTAGTATTATATCCATGGAACAATATCCATACTCATAAAGATAATCCTAAGGAATTTCAATGTGATTCTTTAAGCTAGAGTTTCATCTCATGTCTTACTTATTAACTAGCTACATAGCCAATTTCATATCCTTGAAATTCATAATAAGTCATACAATTTCTTATGAGTAGATCTAATTTTGACATTAATATGAAATGATTGTTTGAATTTACTATTTTTCAAAAAGACTCGTAGATTCTTTAATAGAGAGAGATAGAAATACATGAATCCTACGATTACCCTTTTATTCAATAAAATCTTCCATGAAAACTTTCAACCCACTAGCCTTTTGCACATTAATCTCACAGTTATCTCAATAGGAGCACATTTGAAGAGTAACCACATGTATTATTATCCTTATATGCATCATTAATATGACTCATGCAGCATCACATAAGTACACATATTCTTCTAATATCTCCTTTCTATGAAACATCTAAAGTTTAACTTAAATATAATCCAATAAACATATAGCTATTCATTTCATAATGACTCATCATGCCTTATACTAGTAACATTGTTAGCTTCAACTCAAATTTCACACACAAAATGCCAATTAAGTGTCTAATTACTATAATACTCGTCTAAGATCCTAATTCCCTTACTAGGCATCTAGCAACAAGGTACACTTAGTAAGAATCATTTTAAGGAAAATATTACCTTAATTCTATAAGACAAGAAGTCTATTTCTTTTATAGTTATTTAGCATTATACTCTTCCCTTATAGTTGGTGATTTACATTAGTTTAACTTACACCACTAACTTGGATCACATATAATTCAAAATTCCCACCTTATAAATAAAACACTTCTCCTTTCCAAAAATTGTGTATTACAGTCCTATTTATTACATATCCTTGGGGACATAGGTCCTTTCTCCAAGGGTTGCCTCTAACTAAGTTGATTCCTCTCAATGACACATTGATTTTCCAATGAAATTTAGTCCTTTAAATTTATTCCTTGAGAAAAGAAGGGAGAGACACATTTGATTTCAACAATAGATCCTCTCTTTTCTTTTCAATTTCTTACTTTAAGAAGATATATGAGATGGTGGTATTTCTTAATCTTACCATATATATGAAATATCAAAAGTTAGCTAACATGTTATTTCATTTTCAAAGAAAATAAAAATTCATAAATTCGTAAGTTCTTGAGGAAGGAACAAAAGATTTCAAACTCTTAAAAGAACCTACTAAACACATTTTATAACCATGAAACACTACAGTACTTTCAGTACTATGAACATGAGTATCCATATAATCATGTCTTAGTTCCTACTATAAGTACAAATGCTTCAAATCTATCTTGTAATTTCACATTAAATAGCTTAAATAATCAGACATAAAAATTCATGAAGTTAACTAGCATTTATAGGAAAGTAAAGCATATAAATTTACAAATCAACTTGGAAACTATTTTGGAAAACATTTATGATAGCATGATAGGATCAGGAGATAAGATCAACTACAAAACAACCTACCTTACAATTCTTTGAGATTTTCTAGAACTAGGATTACAATAAGAAGATGAAACCCTAGTATTAGAAATTCATTACCATTTTATAAATACACCTATTTGAACCACATGGATCTTACAACACAAAACATAAGTAATCTATTTAGACAATCATTTCTTGAAGAAAGGTGTACTCTTGTAAAATAATATAGTGGGAATATAGAAAACATACCTTTTATGTCTAGTACTCAAGTTTGATAACATAAGGAAAACATTAAAAGAAGAAACACAATGTATTCAAGTATTACGAATAGGCCAAGTATGAGTTCCAGGGTTCTCTATGTGACAACCTAGGGATTCTATCTTTACCCCTATCATTATGGTAAGAATGGTTTTCTTCCTTCGGGTTCACTTTGTTTCCGATGGTGTCTAGCCTTATCAAAATCTATTGCCAGAGTTGTCTCATTTGAGACCCCTTAGATTCATTACTTTGATTATGTTCTTCCTCGTGGGAACTTTCTTGTTGAGATGAAGAGGAAGAATCTTGAACCCCCTCCTTAGCTCTTCCACAGGTAATAGAAGGCATCTTGGAAGAGTGATACAACCTAAGTATAGGCATCTAGTTGAATTTTAATTAATGAGAAGACGTGACTAAGTTAAACGCAAATAGATCCTATAGCTCCCAGTGTAGCAACCTAGGGCTCTGATACCAAATGTAATGTCCCTGCCAGGGAATCCATAAGCAACATGTCTAAAGTACAAGAAAAGAAACTAATTTTTTAAAAAAAACATTACTAAGAACTTATTTGATATTCCTACATATGAATGTATCCTTAAAGGTTCCCTTAAAGTTTGTTACCAAAATTAGAGTCATTGATACAATTAACTATTTTAATGAATTCATTTCCTTACCTAATTTTCACAACATACAAATTTTAGAAATGAGATAGAACAAATAGCACATTGCTTATTCGATACATCTAAACTTTACTTTTTCATTTATTTCCCATTAGCCTTATCTACATATAATTCATTTGTACTTCCAAAACATAGATAATCTTTCAATTTACAAACCCTTTCTTTCCATTTTCTATTTAAATGATTCAAAGAGAGATAGAGTAGAAGGTACACAACTACATTAATTCATTACAATTTTTTGGTTCCAATTAGTCGTTCCCTCTCGACACTCATAAGACTACCCCTCCCATATTACATTGCTTCCTTCTTACAATTACAATTACAATTACATCAAGTTGCCCAAGGGCTTACAATACATCTTTACATCTTGAATAGAAAAGATAGAGAGACATGACACAATAAAGGATATCTTCACCAAGGAATAAATCTGAATCCAATCCAAGACACGAACCATGAACAATACCTCGAAAGAGGTTTTCCACCCAACCATGTGAAACTAGTAAAGTTCCACTCCTGTGCTAGGAGATAGAACCAAGGTACTCTCAATATCTTAAGGCAATCTAAGACGCAAAACACCAAGAAACCAAAACTCAAAAGAACAAGAGTTAAGCACATAAAACATCATCATACTATAACACTGAGGTCAAGGTTCTAGGATACCACCTAAGTGAGTGTCATCACACAACTTGTATATTGGGAACCTTCCTGGAAAGCATGTAACCCCAGTCCCCCATTTATGCATAGGGATCCATCCTGCTAGCTATCCCTAGTCCTGGTACTCCAATCAGGTCTATGTGGCCTTATTATAATTTCTTTCATTATCTTTTGAATCCCCATTCCCAGGTTTATTTTTAAGGTTATCGTTTGATTACAAACTCACTCATAGGATCAACTGTGAACCACTTTGTGTTCCAACACCTATGGTGAGACACTCACCTTGGGTTCCTATTTCCCTACCCCAACACAAGTCAAAAGAACAAGGAAACACTTCACATGTTCTAAATCATAGGTTTAGGGAACTCTCCTATGCACTCAGGCCCTCAGGATGAGTCCTAAGCTTATCCATATGCATAATAAGAATCATAGAAAGGATGTAAAAAATAAGACACCTTAAATACAACATTGTAACTCACCTCACAAATTAATTTAAAATTCTCATGGGTGAAATGATGCAGACCAATCTCATGAGCAAAAAAAATGCAGGTGTCACATGCCAAAATCCAAGCCCAAAATGACCAAATCAAACATGAGTAAAACAAATGAAGGATTCATAACTGAAAATATGCATAAAACACAAGAAGGAAAAACCTCAACCAAATATTCCTAATTCTTCCTAAACACTCCTAGAATCTTCCTTAAAATTCCCTCAACCATATATATAGATAGAAAAACACTTAATAACATCCAAATATATATAACCATAACCTTCCCAGGAAGAAATTTGGAAGAGATAAATTATCATTTAATACAACATTCTTCCCATAAACACTACACATCTCCAACTTCAAAAACCAAATCAATACATCATTAAAAATAGAAACTTTGTAGGCCATAAGCACATTAAATACAATCATATAAACAATAATAAACTTTCTAGGAAGAGACTTGACCAAGATATCTTACAAACACATGTATGACAACTTCCTATAAAGAATATAATTTTACAACCAATTCATTGCTTTAATAATCATACAACCACAAAGTTCTAAAAACTATATTACATACTACATATATCCTATACTCATACATATAGCAAGCATATAGGAAATAAGGTGATTCCTCTTGGTTTCAGATCCTACCTGGAGTCCTGCAGAGAAATCACATCTAGAGTTGAGCACACCACAACAATCCTTTCAAGCTTGAGAAGTGGATGCCCTCTAGAAAATGAATCTAGCCCAATCCTTTTGAATATAATCTTCCTTTATCCTTTGAAAATAACCCAAATTTCTCTCCTAATTAAATCTTTCAAATCCACCATTTCTTCTCTGAGACAAACAATTCAAAATTTCTTCCGAGAAACCTCAAATCTTTTTCCAATTTTCTCCATACTGTCATCTTGGATAGACCCACACACAGAGATCTATAACTTTTAAACCACATTAAATTTATTCAATTGCTCCGGTGAGAAGTGACGCAATTGGGTTCTTAAAAACAAATTAAAAACTTAACAAGATCCAATGGTTGGTTAGAAAGCTATGTCCTCGGCATCAGGACTGTATTTTTTATTGCAACAATTGTTTCTCCATTTTTTTCATAAAAATAAAACACTATTATTTTGCTCAACTCTTGATGAATAACACCATTTTCAAACTGAAATCCCCCTTCTCCAAAGATCTCCCTCCTCCAAATATTCATATCCAATCATATAGTTGGAGGAGTTGCTTTATGGGAAGCAAGTTCTCCAACTACTATAGTTGGTTTAAAATATTAAACAACTCCCGTAAGCCTAAATAAATATTTTATTATTTTAATTAACTTATTTACTTTACAAAACCTATTAATACAACAAAGATAATTAAGATTACCAAGTAACTCACATAGCCCAAATGGAAACTAACTAGCTGAACTCCTAAGAGGTCTCGAGTTCAAAACCCTGAGGTAAGCTAGTTTTATTCTAAAAGAGATAATTCATTATAATCATTTTATTTTTATTTTATAATACATTATTTACTCTATTATTATAAAATACATTCACACATATTAAAAAGACACATAACTATATAAATATATTTATATACACTAAGTATATATGTGTGCACCCATATATACATACACATATATAATAAATTAAACAACATACATCCAAATATATATTTAAAAGATAGAAAGGCATAATACTTTAACATACATAAAGACTAAAGAAAACACACTCTAAAACATAAACCTCCAAAATCAAGAAATTTATAATATTGATCAAACCCCCCAAGCTAAGGTGACTTCCTAAAAAAGAACCTAAGCCGATAGTGAATCCTTGAGAATATCTTGGAAATATCTCCACACAACAACATTCGAGGATTTGAAGACACGCTCAGACTTGTGTAGCCAAGTGAAGTTGATGCCTAGTACCTGCATCCTACATCATCAAGTCGAGAGAACATATATAAAACATAATGGTAGACAAGGAGGGAGAATACGACATCGTGTGGATGTCCCATAGGAGTGACTACGACTGCCTATCCTCATCCCACAAGCACATCAGATAGTTTCGACATAAGGGCATAAATGGATTAGTAAGGTTAGCTTTAGAATAATCATTACTCCATATTGCAAAACAAGAATGAATCACCTTCATTATATAATCATGTAAATATATATATAAGAAAAATGTCCTACTGATAATGTAAATCATTTACTAAACTTCATAAACTGGTTTTATTATCCAAACATGTACTCATAATGTCTCATTATCTAATCAAAATAAACAAATCGTAGAGTCCGTAATACTCAATGTAGTAATCATGTCTATATCAAGATACTAGCGTGAGCATTACATCCTCTCCCTTTAGAATTGGACTAGCTCTTGAAAGCCTTAATATAAATATGGATACATAGTTCAAGTCTGCTAGCATCCTCCCATGCAATTGAGGTATCATCCTAAGTCTAGTATGGAGGAAACACACAGTCCACAATGCTAAAATACCACAATCATGTCTAGTCTCAAGTATAACAAGTAGCATCACCATCAGAGTGGGTAACACAATTAAGCCTTAAGTGACGAATCTAAGATAATCATAAACATTGATAATGAACATCTCACAAAGAAACATATAGATATATCAAGTGATCCCATCACATCAAGGTCCTCAAATATCACATACACATAGGAAGATATAAAGGGACATACCTCTACAATATTTATCATTTCCCAAATTAGAATGTGAAGTTATAGTGGTTTGAAGAAAGTTGGGTTAAGAAAACTCCTCAAGAAGGATCATTCTCTTATACAAATACCCATACAATCACATATAACACTTCCTAACTTCTAGTGAGCATACTTAGGACATGTTAGGGTTGGAGGGGCATTACATCATCCCTCCCTAAAATTTGACTTACTCCTGGAAGTTGTAAATTACTAAGCTATTGATCATTCATAAAGTACAAATATTTCTACTCTAGTCTAACATTGGTATATTAGGTAGAATTTTCACCTCAAGAGTTATGAGTTCTTTTAATAGTAAAACATATTTTAGGATTCCCAAAAGGGACATACAATCTAAATCCAAAATTTATCCTCTAAACTTAGATACAAATTGATATAGGGGTTATTTCTTCTAAATGGGTATACATCAAGAACTACTATCACGCTACTGCCTTTGTAAACAATTTTAAAACTAAAACAATTCAAATAGTAAATTTTCCATATACATCATCGCATAGTTGTGTGAGTAATCTTTCAGATAAGACAAAAACAAATCTCTTTTATGGAACAAGTTACATTTTTGCCCAAAAAGGTCTATGGTACACAATAATACAATAACTAACATCAAACTTACATGCAAGACTGAATACACACCCTCTTCAAAGAATGTAATCTAAGATAACTTTTATGATTGTACTATAACAGTTATTAGTATTATATCCATGGAACAATATCCATACTCATAAAGAGAATCCTAAGGAATTTCAACATGATTCTTTAAGCTAGAGTTTCATCTCATGTCTTACTTATTAACTAGCTACATAGACAATTTCATATCCCTGAAATTCATAATAAGTCATACAGTTTCTTATGAGCAAGTCTAATTCTGACATTAATATGAAAAGATTGTTTGAATTTACTATTTTTCAAAAAGACTCTTAGATTCTTTAATAGAGAGAGAGAGAAATACATGAATCCTATAGTTGCCCTTTTATTCAATAAAATCTTTCATCAAAACTTTCAACCCACTAGCCTTTGCACATAAATCTCACAGTTATCTCAATAGGAGCACATTTGAGGAGTAACCACATGTATTATTATCCTTATACACATCATTAATATGACTCATGTAGCATCACTTAAGTATACATATTCTTCTAATATCTGCTTTCTATGAAAGATCTAAAGTTTAACTTAAATATAATACAATAAACATATAGTGATTCATTTCATAATGACTCATCATGCTTTTATACTAGTAGCATTTTTAGCTTCAACTCACATTTCACACACAAAATGCCAATTAAGTGTCTAATTACTATAATACTCGTCTAAGATCCTAATTCCCTTACTAGGCATCTAGCAACAAGGTACACTTACTAAGAATCATTTTAAGAAAACATTACTTTAATTCTATAAGACAAGAAGTCTATTTCTTTTATAGTTATTTAGCATTATACTCTTCCCTTATAGTTGGTGATTTACATTAGTTTAACTTACACCACTAACTTGGATCACATATAATTCAAAATTCCTACCTTATAAATAAAACACTTCTCCTTTCCAAAAATTGTGTATTACAATCATATTTATTACATATCCTTGGGGACATAGGTCCTTTCTCCAAGGGTTGCCTCTAACTAAGTTGATTCCTCTCAATGACACATTGATTTTCCAATGAAATTTAGTCCTTTCAACGTATTACTTGAGAAAAGAAGGGAGAGAGACATTTGATTTCAACAATAGATTCTCTCTTTTCTTTTCAATTTCTTACTTTAAGAATATATCTGAGTGGGTGGTATTTCTTAATCTTACCATATATATGAAATATCAAAAGTTACCTAACATGTTATTTCATTTTCAAAAAAATAAAAATTCATAAATTCATAAGTTCTTGAGGAAGGAATAAAAGATTTCAAACTCTTAAAAGAACCTACTAAACACATTTTATAACCATGAAACACTACAGTCCTTTCAGTCTTACAAACATGAGTATCCATATAATCATGTCTTAGTTCCTACTATAAGTACAAATGCTTCAAATCTAACTTGTAATATCACATTAAATAGCTTAAATAATCAGACATAACAATTCATGAAGTTAACTAGCATTTATAGGAAAGTAAAGCATATAAATTTACAAATCAACTTGGAAACTATTTTGGAAAACATTTATGATAGCATGATAGGATCAAGAGATAAGATCAACTACAAAACAACTTACCTTATAATTCTTTGAGATTTTCTAGAACTAGGATTACAATAAGAAGATGAAACCCAAGTATTAGAAATTCATTACCATTTTATAAATACACCTATTTGAACCACATGGATCTTACAACACAAAACATATGTAATCTATTTAGACAATCATTTCTTGAAGAAAGGTGTACTCTTGTAAAATAATATAGTGGGAATATAGAAAACATACCTTTTATGTCTAGTACTCAAGTTTGATAACATAAGGAAAACATCAAAAGAAGAAACACCATGTATTCAAGTATTATGAATAGGCCAAGTATGAGTTCCAGGGTTCTTAGTGTGACAACCTAGGGATTCTATCTCTACCCCTATCATTATGGTAAGAATGGTTTTCCTCCTTGGGGTTCACTTTGTTTCCGATGGTGTCTAGCCTTAGCAAAATCTATTGCTAGAGTTGTATCATTTGAGACCCCTTAGATTCATTACTGTGATTATGTTCTTCCTCATGGGAACTTTCTTGTTGAGATGAAGAGGAAGAATCTTGAACCCCCTGCTTAGCTCTTCCACGGGTAATGGAATGCATCTTGGAAGTGTGATACAACCTAAGTATAGGCATCTAGTTGACTTTTAATTAATGAGAAGACATGACTAAGTTAAACGCAAATAGATCCTAGAGCTCCCAATGTAGCAACCTAGGGCTCTGATACCAAATGTAATGTCCCCGCCAGGGAACCCATAAGCAATAGGTCTAAAGTACAAGAAAAGAAACAATTTTTTTTTTTAAACATTACTAAGAACTTATTTGATATTCCTACATATGAATGTGTCCTTAAAGGTTCCCTTAAAGTTTGTTACCAAAATTAGAGTCATTGATACAATTAACTATTTTAATGAATTCATTTCCTTACCTACTTTTCACAACATACAACTTTTAGAAATGAGATAGAACAAATAGCACATTGCTTATTCCATACATCTAAACTTTACTTTTTCATTTATTTCCCATTAGCCTTATCTACACATAATTCATTTGTACTTCCAAAACATAGATAATCTTTCAATTTACAACCCCTTTCTCTCCATTTTCTATTTAAATGATTCAAAGAGAGACAGAGTAGAAGGTACACAAATACATTAATTCATTACAATTTTCTGGTTCCAATTAATCATTCCCTCCTTACACTCATAAGACTACCCCTCCCATATTACATTGCTTCCTTCTTACAATTACAATTATAATTATTTCACATGGCCCAAAGGCATACAAAGAGATAATTACATCAAGTTGCCCAAGGGCTTACAATACATCTTTACATCTTGAATACAAAAGATAGAGAGACATGACACAATAAAGGATATCTTTACCAAGGAATAAATCTGAATCCAATCCAAGACACAAACCATGAACAATACCTCGAAAGAAATTTTCCACCCAACCATGTGAAACTGGTAAAATTCCACTCCTGTGCTAGAATAAAGAACTAAGGTACTCTCAACACCTTAAGGCAATCTTAGACCCAAAACACCAAGAAACCAAAACTCAAAAGAACAAGAGTAAAGCACATAAAACATCATCATACTATAACACCGAGTTCAAGGTTCCAGGATACCACCTAAGTGAGTGTCATCACACAACTTGTACATTGGGAGCCTTCCTAGAAACCATGTAACCCCGGTCCCCCCTTTATGCATAGGGATCCATCAAGGGCAGTTATCCTTGGTCCCGGTACTCCAATCAGGTCTATGTGGCCTTATTATATTTTCTTTCATTATCTTTTGAATCCCCATTCCCATGTTAATTTTTAAGGTTATCACTTGATTACAAACTCACTCATAGGATCAACTGTGAACCACTTTGGGTTCCAACACCTATGGTGAGACACTCACCTTGGGTTCCTAGTTCCCTACCCTAACACAAGCCAAAAGAACAAGGAAACACTTCACATGTTCTAAATCATAGGTTTACGAAACTCTCTTGCGTACTTAGGCCCTCAGGATGAGTCCTAACCTTATCCATATGCATAATAAGAATCATGGAAAGGATGTCAAACACAAGACACCTTAAATACAGCATTGTAACTCACCTCATAAATTAATTTAAAATTCTTATGGGTGAAATGATGCAGATCAAACTTATGAGCAAAACAAAAGCAGTTGTCACATGCCAAAATCCAAGCCCCAAAATGACCAAATCAAACATGAGTAAAACAAATGAAGGATTCATAACTGAAAATATGCATAAAACACAAGAAGGAAAAACCTCAATCAAATATTCCCAATCCTTCGTAAACACTCCTAGAATCTTCCTTAAAATTCCCTCAACCATATATATACCTAGAAAAACACTTAATAACATCCAAATATATATAACCATAACCCTCCTAGGAAGAAATTTGGAAGAGATAAATTATCATTTAATACAACATTCTTCCCATAAACACTACACATCTCCAACTTCAAAAACCAAATCAATACATTATTAAAAATAGAAACATTGTAGGCCATAAGCACATTAAATACAATCATATAAACAATAATAAACTTTCCAGGAAGAGACTTGACCAAGATATCTTACAAACACATGTATGACAACTTCCTATAAAGAATATAATTTTACAACCAATTAATTTCTTTAATAATCATACAACCACAGAGTCCTAAAAACCATATTACATATTACATATATCCTATACTCATATACATAGAAAGCATATAGGAAAAAAGGTGATTCTTCCTGGTTCCAGATCCTACCTGGAGTCTTGTGGACAAATTGCTTCTAGAGGTTAGCACACCACAACAATCCTTTCAAGCGTGAGAAATGGATGCTTTCTGGAAAAAAAATCTACCCCAATCCTTCTGAATATAATCTTCCTTCCTCCTTTGGAAATATCCCAAATTTCTCTCATCTGCTGATTAAATCTTTCAAATCCACCATTTCTTCTCTAAGACAAACAATTCAAATTTTGTTTCGAAAAACCTCAAATCTTTTTCCAATTTTCTCCTTGCTATCATCTTGGGTAGACCGATGCACAAAGATCTATAAGTTTTGATCCACATTATATTTCTTCGATATCTCTAGTGAGAAGTGACGCAAATGGGTTCTTACAAAGATATTAAAAACTTAGCAAGATCCAACGGTTGGTTAGAAAGATGTCCTCCGCATCAGGATTGTATTTTTTATTGCAACAATTGTTTCTCCATTTTTTCAGAAAAATAAAACACTGTTATTTTCCTCAACTCTTGATGAATAACACCATTTTCAAACTGAAATACCCCTTCTCCAAATATCTCCCTCCTCCAAATATTCATATCCAACCATATGGTTGGAGGAGTTGCTTTACGAGAAGCAAGTTCTCCAACTACTATAGTTGGTTTAAAATATTAAACAACTCCCGTAAGCCTAAATAAATATTTCATTATTTTAATTAGCTTATTTTACTTTACCAAACCTGTTAACATAATAAAGATAATTAAGATTACCAAGTAACTCACATAGCCCGAATGGAAACTAACTAGCCTAACTCCTAAGAGGTCTCGGGTTCGAAACCCCTAGGTAAGCTAGTTTTACTGTAAAAGAGATAATTACTTATAATCATTTTATTTTAATTTTATAATACACTATTTACTCTATTATTATAAAATACATTCACACATACAAAACAAACACATAACCATATAAATATATTTATATTCACGTAAGTATATATGTGTGCACCCATATATACATACACATATATACTAAATTAAACAACATACATCCAAATATATATTTAAAAGCTAGAAAAGCATAATACTTTAACATACATAAAGAATAAAGAAAACACACTCTAAAACATAAATCTCCAAAATCAAGAAATTCATAATACTGATCAAACCCCCCAAGCTAAGGTGACTTCCTAAACAGGAACCTAATCCAATAGGGAATCCTTGAGAGTATCTTGGAAATATCTCCACACAACAACACTCAAGGATTTGAAGGCACGCTAAGACCTATGTAGCCAAGTGAAGTCGATGCCTAGTACCTGCATCCTGCATCATCAAGTTGAGAGAACATATATACTAACATATATACAACATAGTGGCATACAAGGAGGGAGAGTGCAACATCGTTTGGATCTTCCATAGGAGTGACTACGATTGCCTCTCCTCATCCCACAAGCACATCAGATAGTTTTAATATCAAAACATAAATGGATTAGTAAGGTTAGCTTCAGAATAATCATTACTCCATATTGCAAAACAAGAATAAATCATCTTCATAATATAATCATGTAAATATATATATAAGAAAAATGTCCTACTGATAATGTAAATCATTTACTAACCTTCATAAACTGGTTTTATTATCCACCATGTACTCATAATGTCTCATTATCTAATCAAAATAAACAAATCGTAGAGTCCATAATACTCAATGTAGTAATCATGTCTATATCAAGATACTAGCATGGGCGTTACATCCTCTCCCTTTAGAATTGGACTAGCTCTTCAAAGCCTAAAAATAAATATGGATAGATAGTTCAAGTCTGCTAGCATCCTCCCATGCAGTTGAGGTATCATCCTAAGTCTAGTATGGAGGAAACATATAGTCCACAATGCTAAAATATCACAATCATGTCTAGTCTCAAGTATAAAAAGTAGCATCATCATCAGAGTGGGTAACACAATTAACCCTTAAGTGACAAATCTAAGATAATCATAAACATTGATAATGAACATCTCACAAAGAAACATATAGATCTATAAAGTGATCCCATCACATCAAGGTCCTAAAATATCACAGACACAAAGGAAGATATAAAGGGACATACCTATACAATATTTATCATTTCCCAAATTAGAATGTGAAGTTATAGTGGTTGGAAGAGAGTTGGGTAAAGAAAAATCCTCAAGAAGGATCATTCTCTTATAAAAATACCCATACAATCACATATAACACTTCCTAACTTCTAGTGAGCATACTCAGGACATGTTAGGGTTGGAGGGGCATTACACCTCTTTTCTTCTGTTAGAAGAGCTGAAATCATATCTTCTAGAGTTTGTGATGTGATTTAACCAAGTGTAAAAAATAACATTATTATATTTTGAAGGCAAGTTGTTTAGTAGGATGACCTTAGCATCGTCATCATCTACTGAAACCTAAACTCTGCTAGGTACCTTATGAGAGATCTCAAATTGATTATATGATTTCATCTTCCATTTCAAATCTAAACAATTGAAGCTTTAAATAAAAAATTGCATTAACTCTTTTTGCTCAAAAAATTTTGTTTAGATTATCCCAAATATCTATAGATGATTTATCTAAATCTATATGATGGAGTCTAGAGTTTGAAAGAGAATGACCAATAATAACATTGACTCTATCATCTCTATTGCTTCAATGCAACAATTTACTTGCATTAGAAGATGACTTTTCTTTTCCACTTACTATTCGTCACAAATTTTTATTCATAAGTTACATTTGGATTTTATTCTCCAAGATTGAAAGTTAAAACCCTAATACTTATCTAATAGAATATCCATTATAGAAAATACAAACTAAAATACAACCTTATTTCTCCAAAATATAGATCACTTCACCTATCACAAGAATCGTGCTTTACTTGATTCCAAATTGAATTTACTGATATCTCATAAACTTAAGAACCCAAGATATAAAGATGATATGCTGAAATAAACCAGTATGTATTGCTTGATATTCAATATGAAGGTGACATTTTAAAACAATTGGAAATCAATAAAAATGGAAAGCATTTAGATTTCTGTCAAATCTGATTACCCTCCCCACACTTGGAAAACTGTATATTGAATTTTTTTATTCTTACCACTAAGCACCGACAAAGGCTCCTCCTGATAATGTCTACTAGTGCTTCCACGTAAAAGTATGAACGAAAGCCTTGTTTAACCTAGTCTTGGAAGCTTCTTTCAAGCCCCACTATTAATAATGAATTATAGATTCCTCCTTGTTCGATGCGGATTCAACCAACCAAAGCAAACAAGAATAGTGACCATGTGAAATCTTGAAATCTACACAAGTATTGCTTCGCTGAACATATTGTCTAGAGATAATTGCAATATGCTTTTTGAAGTTGTAGAAGTCTCACTTGTCACAATAAAAGACATGGAAAGTTGTTTGTGCATGAAATCAAAGTGTTTGGTGAAGCACGCGATTTAATGAAAGCTTGGTAAGGCAAAACCTCACATAATATTAAGGGTGTGAAGAAGCCCTAAATATTAAGTGAAGATGATTGTCTCAAATGTATTAGAGACGATAGAAAATTTGTGAAAAGAAGATAGGGATGTTTCAATTTGTTGATACTTCTGGATTAGATCGTGTGTAGTTTTTTTACATCAACGTTTCAGATCACAATCTGTAATCCATCAATAGGATGAGCAGAGAGCATAAGGAAAATGATAATGATTTTACTTCAACGTTTCAGATCACACTCTGTGATCCATCATCAGGATGAGCAGAGAGCATAAGGATAATGAGAAATCTTTCTCATTCTTCTTATGCTCTCTGCTCATCTTGATGATGTATCACAGAATATGATCCGAAATATTGATGTTAAAAAGCTACACACAATCTAATCCATAAGCATCAACAAATTTAAATTCATGGATGGCAGAAATATACTATTGCTAAGGAATGTTCCAGATAATGAAGACTTCTGCAAGGAAGAATACACACATACTCATGCCTCTTTCTTCTTGCTAACTTTCTATCGCTACAACAGAAAAAGATTAATTATTGTCATCTATGCAAGACATGGTGATTACTTCTCATGCCACTACATAGACATCAACACAAAAAAACAACTTACAGACACATCAAAAATATTTTCTCTGATACCAAATGTTGGTGACAAAGATGAAGATTTGATATTTATTCATTAAAATGATGCAAGTCTTTATACATGCAATATATCGCTAACAATTGATATAACATATATTATACAGTTGACAATTGATACAATGTAATAGTTGTTAATATTAACGCTCTCAAGCCAACGATAGCTTTTCTTTAGAATATTTATTTATTATAGAAGGGTGTATTGACGTACTACTTCTAGTCCTCGCACTAGGGCCTTATAGAATACCATTTTTTTGTGCAAACTCTAGCAAGGAATGATCTTATTATTGTTAGGCAAGTTTCTTGGTCACCTAGGCCTTAGTTTGAGGCTAAGAGATTTTGAATAAAAATATTTGATTACCGTTCCCCTTATGAAGAACTTGCAAGAATTGATTTAAGTAGTCTACAAATGTCTATCAACACAAAAATCAACTAATAATAAAATTGCAACCAAGCTACTTTGCAATAACAGTTCCACACTAAACAAGATAAAAAATATTTTCCCTTCCTTAGCACCACACACTCCCAAAATATTTGTATTAGAAACAAGACCATGTTTAGGAACACATCTCTTCCTTTTGATAATAGCCCAAGAGACACCATGTTCAAAATATGAAGTTCGAAGGGAAAGGAGACGAGAATTCTTAACCATTTCCATGATTTTCTCCACTAATTATAAAGAAGGGGAGTGTCTATCTAAAGAAGACCCATATGGCATAGAATATTAATAGTTTTCAAAGGAGCAATACCAACATACACCCTAAAAGAACCATGTTTAGAAGAGTGCCTCATGAAGGACAAAAGAGAAGAGGGTGATGACTCAACACCAACTAAACAAGAAACCAAAATTGCAATAAGAATGTTATGAACATAATGTTAGGGATTTTTCTTGTAGGCTCAAACTTGGCAAAATTATAGGCTAGATTCTCAGTTAAAAGGGGCTCCAAATTTGCAAGAAAAGCCTAATTAATGAGGGTTGGATAAGATCCTCCTTCTGCTTCAAGCTCCATAGGACTCAGGCGGGTATTGCCTATGAATAGGTTACTATATTTCAAGTAAGCTTTTGATTAGTGGATAAGGTCTTCACTGCTATGCTATTGTACTTCCAACTATCTCAACAAAAGATCACTCTGCAAACAACTGAGAATGTCCTGATACAGAGCTTGACAATAGAAACTATAAATGTAACAGCATAGACAATAGAATAAGGAAGTGAATCCTTCTTCTTTTTGTGAGTACAACTCAAGGAAGGTTAACCTCTGATTCTCTCTTCAAGGAATCAACAAACTGAACTATATCACCTAGATACAGTCCCTTAACAATATGTATGAACTTAAAAACAAAAATGAACTGGTAATGATTATTTTGTGTTTGGTGACTTAGAGATAACTGCATCATAAACAGCCAACTAGTGCCTATTCCATTGGGCAGAAGAGTCTGAATATAAATCCACAAGAAGATCTCAAGGAAATACAGTAGAATGCCTTACAAACTACATGCAATCTGGATAGGATGCCTTACAAGCTATCCTGTCAACCCTATGTTGCTATCATCAAAATCTTAACACATATGTCTACTCTCTGAAATTGCATATGATGATTTAATCCTTTCCTTGAAAGAAACTCACAGGCAATTAGATTAGTTGCCTTACAACTAGTATACTTTAAATGCCTTACAAATGAAACATACAAGAATAGAACAAAGAGCTAAGAGACAATAACCATGTAAGATAGAACAAAGCTTGAAATTTCTGGAATTTAGACACAAGACTGAGAAATTTGCTCTACAACAAGATATTCAATATTCACCATTTAGGGGTCTGCTCACAACAGAGCAACCATAAGAACTGGAACCAAAAAGGAATAGGAACCCAGACCATCCTAAAATAAAAACTACAACAATATATATCATTAGTCATCTTGGGATCCCAAAAAAATCAGGATGCAACAAGCTACAGATGACTCACGTAAGGGTTAGGGTTTTCACCCACCAAACCAACTAAATTCAATCAAAATTTATTTCATTGGAGGAAAACCAAGGAACCTGGAGAAAACAGATCCTAGAATGATCTGCTTTTATGAGAAATCTTCTAACTTGTGTACCAAAGATCATGAATTCACCATGCTAATCCATCTGATCGCTCACCTGCAACATGCCTTGAGCAATTGCCTCATCAACTCTTTCACGGTACAAACCCTCTGCAAACAATTATCAAACTTTTTGGACCACGTGGTGACAGTTGACAAAATCATATCTACCAGATCTAGCCACCTAAGCATTAAAAACCAGTCCTTAGCCGCTGAGAAACCCTTAAAATATTCAAATCCCTAATAGCAACGGTTAATCAAACAAATTTAAAACATGACCGTCGATCCTATCTCTTACCGGCAGATCGGGTGGCTCTCATTAATCCATATAACAGTCACAAGTCCTTTGAAAAGTCTACGGCCACATCAGCACCTTGCAGCAATGAAAAATGAACACACCAGTAGCACCTGATAGTGGACCCACCCTTACAAGCTTTTTAAATCGGATGGTGGTCACATGATCGCATGGCTTGGAAAGATTCCATGCGATCAAGTGACAACCGTAGATCTTCTAGCAACTGTCATTCCTCTTGAAAGATTCGGGCCCACTGACATGACATCCCTGTCACGAAAATTGCGGCCAATCAGGAGCAGGCACATCATAATATCCGACAACAGGTCCCACTTTTCTTATCACATGTCGACCAATGAGAAACTGCCATTTGTGCATACTTGACAGTGGACCCACTCCAGTCGGCATAAACACTTGGAAGATTGGATGACCGTCACATGATCTCATGGAAGAAGAATATTCCATGCGATCATACAACCACTGTCGATCTTGAGAAAAGTCGGCAGCCCTGCAAATGTCATTAAAACTTGGCCCCACCTTGCCTTATAAGCCAATTTAGTGAATCAAAACTTGCTACATTGCACATTTTAACAGGCAGGCATGTAAACCATTTTGTCTTTATCGCCAACACTTGCTGACATTTGCCACATCAGTACAGAATTCAACCAATCAACAATGGCCACGCACGCACAACTGGCAAATGGACCCACTGCCTTCCCTTATGGTCTGATACCAAATTGACGACCGTCGCATGATCGCATGGCTTGGAAAGATTCCATGTGATCAAGTGCCAGCCGTTAGATCTTAAAGCAACTGAATGCCGGGCCCCGCTGACAAATTCCATGTCATTGTCCTCGACCAATCGGAGAACACGTTAGCTCCAAATGACAACATATCCACCTGTATTATCTCCATAAAAGGGGGCCACCATCATGCGACTCAGCGACTGAAGAGAAGATATAAGCTGCTAGCAAAGTCGCTAAATGTTTCGAGTTTAACCGCCAGGAACAAGAGATCTAGCGACTGAGGCAAAATCCAAGTCGCGGAATAAAACATTAACTGCCAAAATACTTAGAGACCTGGCGACAAACCATGTCGTTGAATCGCTGACCGCTAAGAACTTAACTGTCAGGATCAAGAGACCACGCGACCAATGCATTTGCCCAATCGCCAGTTGAAGACTTAATTGTGACAACGAATTGGGAGATTCATCAACCAAAGAGAAACATGACCAAGGGATTACACAGTCGCCAATTCGCTGAGAGACTTAAGGACAAGGAAACACATTGTGCAATTCAATGAAGATTGGGAAAAATGACCACGTGCAGAAAGGAGACTTAAGTGACCCGAAAAAGTAACAGAGAAATAGAACAAGGCTAGGGTTTTTGGACTTGAACAAATTTATGAAGCCCTAGACATGAAAAATAACCTATTTCTCAGACCTTAAAGCATGAATATCTCCCTGGTCTTTGTAAATGAACACATGCGCCCTATAATGTAGCTTGGAGACACCATGAAGAATCACAGGCTAGGGACCCAGGCAATGAAACCCTGTAAAACTTTCTTGCACATTAAGGCAAGGCTGCAGCAGGACATAGCACCTTCACAAAATTTCACATGAATAAACCATTTTCTGAGGATTTTTTGCTATGGCAGGAAAATGGCCTAACACATAGATGACATAGGAGTCACACAATTCTAAAAGTAAAAGATCACAAACAATCAAGTGTTTGGGATAGACATTTACACACCATGTAGTTGAACACACCAACTATGTCGAAAGTAGGAGAAATCAAAGTAGGGTGTCTAGTAGAGAAGTATCTTTTGCAATGGAATGAAAAACCTTATAATCAATCATCTAAGTCCAAGGCGTGCCTTCCTGCATAAGCAACATTTCACAAGGAAGAGCCTTAAAAATGCTAATATTGGTCAAAATGTGTGGATAGATGGTGTAGCTAAAGTTAGAAGTAGCATCAACCCTAAGAAATGACCAATGACACTTGACCTATATCTTCAAGGCAAAAAACACCCCAAAATTGGGGAGGTAGGTTAAGCAATCCTGCCAAAACTAGAATGATATTAAAGATCTCAAAGGGAGGGCTAAAAGAAGGGAAGCAAGACTTGAGAAAATAGAATGCTAATTTCACACCCTTATCCAACCATCCAACATTGCTTCCTTATCCTTAATAGATTGAAATGTTGTAAGTGAAAAATCCCTTAACATAAGGATAGAACTTGATTATTTCCTCTATGAGAGGCCTTTAGGAATCCATCATCCACAAATCTAAGTTAGGAAGAGATGGGTCATAATCAATTGAATTTGCTAATTAAGTTTATAATATGAGAAAAATGATTAGTTTTTTCTTATCACATCCTATCCAAATATAAATACAAGGGTGATGTTGAGCAATGTAGAGGTGATTTGCCATGCTCATAACTAGAACTAGATGACGTATCTAACCTAGCCACAATAACAAATGTCACCTAAGATAGGCATATTCAATTGAGTTCTAATGGGAGGTGTTGTAATTGAAGGGGAAGAGCCATCAAGGGTCATTGCTATGGAGTAGAAACCACGTTAGGGGTAGTGTCTACACTCAGTAGAAAACCTAGGATCTCAGTAAACAATCTAGGAACTTTAGGCACTCGTCGCACTATATCCCATGCCAACCATAGCCCCATAGGTTGTAGAGAGAGGTAGTAAGTTTTCATTAATATCTAGGTTATCCCACAATACTCTATCCCATTTTTGAAACATCCTAATTTTTGCTCAAAATCACAATTTTTTAGAAAATATAATGATTTAAGCCTTAAGAGGTTCCATTTAAAGTATTTTAATTGAAGAGGCTTAGATCGCACCCCCTTGGATAAAAAATCTCTAGACTATAGAGTCTCCTATACACCTATCAAAATACTAAAATAAAATCACTTTTGCTTTACCTTTTGGGGAATCAAATGAATTCATTTAAAAGGTATGTTTTACAAATATGTAGCCCTTATTATAAATTTTCCAAAAAGTATATTTTTGAATATGTTTAATTTAATTATATATTTATTTTTTATTTATTATGAATGTAGGTTTTTCAACAAACATTATGTAAAAAAATGAAAATATAGTTTAAAAAATTGTAAAGAATTTCTCTTCCCTAGGTATTGATGTCCCAATTTCAACAAAAAAAGAAGTTAATTCAAATGCATACAAAAAATCTTATGTGATACAACATACAACTTTTTCCAGATTATAATTACACCAACTTTGAAAATTAATTTAAAAATATGTGATAAAAATAATGAAAAAAAATCAATGTAGTAGATATTGGTGTGAAAAATCTATATTTTAAAAAGTAGTATTTTATGTAATGCCCCACCAAGGAACCCTTGGACTACAAAATCAATACACATGCTAATAGAGATGAAACATTTTTTTATATTTTTGTTAATACCATACAATACATCATAAGATACTCATGAGTGTATTAATGGGGTCATAGTTACTCATTATATCATCAACATGTGCTGCAAAGAATGACCAAACGTAGAAGACAAACAATCATATCCAAGGGTCCCCAACAGGCAACTCAATACCCAAAAGCATCATAAAAGTGTTCCAAAGAGTCTCATGACATGTCATTCAAGGATTGAGGTTTAGGATGATGGTACACCCATATTACATCATCCCATAGGGTCTACCCCCAAAATTGGGCACCCTAACATGATGTTATGCCATTTTAAGGAGAGGCACTATAGTATAGTGTCAATGCCACAAGAATCAATTAGAGGAGCTAAAACACAATCACATGCACCAAAGCTTAGGGTCATGCACCAAAAGTCAATCTTTGGCCCAATTTTGTCTAGACTAGAGAGATGACATGCTGGAGTACAAACACATGCACTAAAATGGCTGTTTGGGCCCAAAACAAGGTTTAAGGGCATGGAACAACTTCAGATACTGAATCATATGCAATAATTGGTCTTATATACCATGAACACGACAAGTAATATCATGAAAAATTACTAAACACTATATTGCAAGTCCATAAAACATGATTGCATCATTCATCTTATTACATAATGTTACAAGTGCAATACATGAAGTATGGATTCACCAATGAGATGTCATTAGTGCATGAAGGAGGTTAAGAAGGATCTAGGACCACTCAATGTTTGTACAATGGTCCCCAATAGTGGTATTTCACACCACCCGACCATGTAGTACCCTTAGGCCCACCCCATCGTGCTCAGAGAGGTAATCATATGGTCCAACCAATAATGCAACTGAATGTACAAGGAGAATAGGAGGCTCACACACAACAAACTAGTGCATACTCAACCAAATAAATGAAAACATCATGTAGAGAAATCTCAACACAACAACCATGCAAGGGGAGATGACACCGACATAGGACCATAAGGTTGGTTACCCAAGTACATACTATATTCACTCATACAAAAAAATCATAATTTGACAAGCCCAATGCCAAGCAAGCAATCCAACCATCACCAATTCATACAAGTTTCTACATCCAAGTACACAAAACAACTTTTCTCTTGTTAGTCCAACCACTATATGTGCATGCATGTACCTTAGGTAAGACCTATGCTAAATGGTGAACAACTAGGATAGTCACTATAAAACCCCTATAACTGCAAGTTTGATTGCTACATGGGAAGACATGTCCCGTTGGTAGGTCCTAATGTTCCATATGGGAAAGCAAGGAAACCTATAGATTCGTAAGTCCATTTGCTACATATGCGAACGTTTATTGGTCGCTACATGTGTGGGCTCACATGAAAATATACAACTTAGCAAGACCAATTACTACATGTACAAGCATGTCTTGACATAAGACTTGTCATTACATGACAACTTGCAAGACCTCTACCCTCAACAATGCACTATCTAATACTCATACACAATCTTTCTTTCCCCACGTTCCAATAACCCAACCACCACTTTACCCAGCTAAGGCAACCAACACAAGCATGCTCGAATGACCTCAAGTGAAGAGTATGTGGTCCCAAGCACATTAGTCATCACATAACCCTATAGTGACTCATATAATCATAATACTGCATAACCATGACCAATTCCCATTATACATTTTTCTAGCATAGACTCTATTAGTTCCATGCCAAGAGAAAGGGTTTTCAAAATCCCACGTTTCATCCCAAATACCATAAAAAAATTATTATGCATTGATAATTGGCCATAGGAACTATTATTACAATATAAATTTCAAGATAAAATCTCATCCAAATATCACAAATGGAAATATTACGTAGAGCCGCTTGCAACCAAGCCATACAAATATAAATCACCAAAATTTCAAACTCATCAAATTGAAAATATGAGAGAACCCATTGGTTCCCAAATGATTCTAATCACAAAAATGCGTTCAATTTAACAAATCATCAACCCAATCAAATTCTGGCAACATAACACCATGTAAACCCTTATTTTCTCACAAACATGAAAAACTAATCAAATCTCCATCAAAACTCTTCAAACAAACATGCTTTGTTTTAAAATTCACCAAACATCACACATTCCATCAATTTATAACCTTTAAAACCAATTCAAAGAGAAATAAGAAGAAAAATGGCAAAGAGCTTGCCTCAACAAGCAAAATCCAAGAAAATAATAAAAGTTGAGTAATTCTCCACTAATCAAAACACCATTAACACAAGGAGATTTCAACAAGAGAATTAAAATAAATGATTACCCACAAAATTCCTTCCACTCAAATCCAGTCTCTAAGCAAGCACTTGAACACTTCGAGAGGGTTTTTTAAGCAACTCATGAAACAAATTAGGAGAAACCAAAAGTTAAGATTCTAATTATATAAATAGCTCTTGTCCAAAACAATAAAATATAATATTCCTCAAGTTAAAATCACAAAAGAAACTTGTAAAATATAAATGCCCAAAATAAATAATAAAACCCCAATTTAACTAAATATAATTACATAATCTAAATGGTTTGATATTGACGCATGGGTAGTGAAGAGGCAAGCAGAAGTAGGTTTAATTGAGACCACTTAAACCTACTAACAAGCCCTGCTCAGAGTTACACACGGAAGCAATATTTGAACAACACAAAATACTATGAAACATAATGAATATGGGCAAACAACTAGCAACCACATTGGTGCAATTATTATTAAATCATCAACATGCCCGACTATGAGGCCTTCCAGGTTTTGGCCTTATACAATGAAATTATGAAATCAGAATCACAATTCGCATCTCTCTACTTACTATCTTCATACATACCAAGCTCTACTACTCCTCTCCTCTACTCTACAACAACCTAAGCTCCAAATATATAGCCAACAAAGCCACAAGTTGGCCAGTCAAGCATTTAATTACATTATAGGTCCACTTAGGAGGAGAAACCAAAACTAAAGAAAGGAATAACACAACACGCAGCGAAGCCACATTTAGGTCCACACATGATCCAAGAACATATCCTGAACTTTGCGAGATCCAATTTCCCCACATAGAACCGCGCAAGGTGAAATACCACACATTTCGTGGGAAACTGGTAGTGAATCGATGCCTGAGGAAAATGGTGATAACTTCCAGGTCCAAATGAATTAGGATGTGCGCTCTTAGGAGAAGTTCCAAGGCATAGAATTAACTTCGCAAGGCAAGAAACCAACAGCAACAACGACTACAAAATAAACAACAAACAGGTACAAGAAATAAAAAATGTTTTTGGTGATGCAAGATTGCTTAAGACCCAAGATGCTCTTGCATCAGACACCTGGGGTAACAAAAGAACTGATGTCCACATCAGGCACTGCTCATACTCTGACATGAATCATAAAGATCCATTTCAGCTTGTGTAATCCATGAGCTGTCTTCAACTGGCTTGTCTTTCCACTGAACTAGGTATTCCATGAAGTCCTTTCCTCTTGTACTCTTACTTACTTTGCTATTCAAGATATTTACAATGTTGTCTCTATTTTTCTTAGGATAATCTAGATCATATTCAGTCTCTTCATGTGATTCAAAGTACTCAAAGATATTTGCAATGTTGAATATAGGTGATATATCCATGTCCTCTGGTAATTCCACTTCATATGCATTTCCACTGTCAAACTTCTTTAGAATCTTACGAGGTCCAAACTTCTCCATTTTCAGCTTATTGTAGGTACCAACTGGAAATCTATTCTTCTTCAAATGAAACATAATCTCATCCCCAACTTCAAAAGATTTATGTCTCCTTCTCTTATTTGCTCTCTGTTTATAATTCAAATTATTGTCTTCCAAATTCTTTTTGACCTCATCATGAAAATTTCTCATATATACTGCAAAATCCTTAGCTTCAGCACTTCTTCTGGTCTCAGTAGCAAATCTCTCAACTCTATGGTTCCCTTAGGATGAAATCTAGTAACAATCTCAAATGGTGTTCTCTTAGTACTTCTATTCACATAATTATTATATGCAAACTCCACTTGTGCCAAAACTAAATCCCAATTAGCAGGCTTATCTCCAACTAAACATCTCAACAAGTTTCCCAAACTTCTGTTTACAACTTCAGTATGTCCATCTGTCTGAGGGTGAAATGTAGAACTAAACTTCAACCCTGTATTCATCTTCTTCCAAAGTGTTTTCCAAAAATAACTAGTAAACTTAGTATCCCTGTCTAAAACAATAGATTTAGGCAAACCATGCAATCTTACCACTTTTTTGAAAAATAATTCAGCTACATGCAATGCATCAGATGTCTTCTTACAAGGTATGAAATGTGCTATCTTTGAAAATCTGTCAACCACTAAAAAAATAGAATAATTACCTCTCCGAGTTTTAGGTAATCCAAGAACAAAATCCATACTCACATCTTCCCAAGGTCTATCAGGTACAGGCAAAGGTGTATACAATCCCACATTCAGACTAGTTCCTTTTGCTACTTGAAAAACTCTGCAACTTCTTACCATTCTCTGTACATCTCTATAAATCAGTGGCCAAAAGTATCTTTCCGAAATCAGTTTCATAGTCTTATCAATCCCAAAATGTCCAGCAAGTCCACTACTATGTTTCTCCTTTATTATGTTCTCTCTCATTGATCCTCTAGGTATGCACAAATGAACTCCTTTAAACAACATGTCTTCTTGAATGAAATAATCAGTCCACTTATCATTTACTGTTTGTTCCTTACATGCTTTCCAAGGCTCTACAAAATCAAGGTTAGTTTCATACAAACACTTCAAATCATCAAAACCAAGTATCTCAACTCTCATTTTTGTCAGCAAATTTCTTCTTCGGCTCAAGGTATCAACAATTTTATTTGACTATCCGCTTTTATGCTTCAATGAAAAGGAAAAATTCTGCAAGAACTCAACCCACTTCATATGTCTCTGATTCAATTTATTCTGACTTCCCAAATACTGCAAAGCTTTATGGTCAGTATACAACATAAAATATTTAGGCATCAAATAATGTCTCCATTTCTTCAAAGCTTGAACAATAGCATAGAATTCCTGGTCATAAACTAAATATTTTCTCTTAGCATCATTCAACTTCTCACTAAAAAAAGCTACAGGTCTACCTTTTTGACTCAAAACAGCTCCAATTGCACTACCACTAACATCACATTCAACTTGAAAAACTTTACTAAAATTAGGCAAAGCAAGTGTAGGTACTTCTGCAATTCTTTGTTTCAATGCTTCAAAACTCTTATGTGCTCCATGTGTCTATTTGAAATCCTTTTTATCTCTTCTCATAATTTCAATCATAGCATTACAAATAGAACTGAACTTCCTATAAACACTTGCCAATCCATGAAATGATGTTACCTCTCCAACATTCTTAGGTGTAGGCCAATCAAGTATAGCTCTTACTTTCTCAGGATCCATCTTCAATCCATCAGTTGAAATCACAAAACCAAGATACACAATCTCCTCTTTCATAATTGAACATTTCTTCAAGTTAATCTATAATCTTTCTTCCTTCAATTTTTGTAATACCTGTCTGATATGCTCAAGATGTTCTTTTTAAGTCTTACTGAATATCAAAATGTCATTAAGATATACAATCACAAATTTACCCAAGAGTCCTTTCAAAACTTCATTCATCAGCCTCATGAAAGTACTAGGTATATTAGTCAAACCAAAAGGCATAACCAACCATTCATACAAACCTTCACTAGTCTTAAAAGCAGTTTTCCATTCATCCCCTTCTCTGATCCTAATATGATGATATCCACTTTTCAAATCAATCTTTGTGAAATACTTCGCTCCACTCAAACTATCCATTATGTCATCCATCCTAGGCAAAGGAAATCTATACTTTACTGTTATCTTGTTTATAGCTCTATAATTAGTACACTTTCTCCATTCTCCATTCTTTTTAGGTGTTAACACAGTAGGTACTACACAAGGACTCAAACTTTCCCTAATCAATCCTTTCTCAAGCAATTCTTGCACTTGTCTATTCAACTCAATCTTTTCATCAGGTGTCAACCTATGTGGTGCTTTATTAGGCAAACTAGCTCCTGGTATCAAATCCATACAATGACTTATACTTCTCATAGGTGGTAGACCATCAGGTACATTATTAGAAATGATATCCTCAAATTCAGTCAACAAAGGCTTAACCTCTAGTGCATGTTCTAACTCATCTTGTTTCTCAGTTTTCCTTGGAATCAAAGCAAAACAAACATTCTGTTCTTTCAATTCTCTTACAAACTGTTTACCTTCAACCAAGCATACTTTGACTGTGGTACAGTGACTCATCAAACTTCTCTATCAAAGGCAAAAAAATTTCTTTTTTTCCATCCTTCCAAATAGTATATTGATTCAATCTACCATCATGCAAAGCTTTCCTATCATACTGCCAAGGTCTACCCAAAAGAATATGACAATAATCCATAGGCATAATATCACACAATACTTCATCATGGTAATTCCCAATTTTGAATTTAACAAGACATTATTCACTTACAAGAAGTTTATGCTCCTTCTGGATCCAAGCAATATGGTAAGGCTTCGAATGTCTCAACCTCTGTAACTGCAATTTACTAACCAGTTCTTCGGATGCCAAATTATCAGAACTTCCACTATCAATGATTACCTTGCAACATTTTTCAGCGATCTTACATCTGGTTCTGAACAAACTTTTCCTCAAAATAGGTTCCTCATCAACTTCTTCATTCCACAAGATCCTTCTTAACATCAAGTTCTCACCATGTTCAGGTTAATTAGACAATTCCTCAACTTCTTCACAAGCTAAATTATTTCTGCTATTACCTCCAATCTTCTTTCCAGAGTTAGTACATTCAAAAGCTCTATGTCCTTCTTCTCCACATTTATAAAAAGTACCTCTAAACCAAGATTTCTCTTCTCTTTTCCCATTATTGTTATTCCTAGAGTAACCAATATAGCTACCTCTAGAGTAATTACCTCTTTTACCAGCAGGGTCATCCTTCCATCCTTTATCTTGCATTGAATTGTCAGAACTGTTACTTTCTCCATAAGATCTACCTCTGCTTCTCTGAAATCTGCCACTTCTTCCTCTTGTTCTTTGATCATGTCTTTTAGTCAATCTTTCTTCTACCTTCAAAGAAAATTGATATGCTTCTTCCACACTTTCCATCTTAACATAACTGATCTCATCTTGAATCAATGTCCTTAGGCCATTCAAGTATCTAGCCACTTTATCAACTTCATCATCCACATGTCCAGATCTGATATCCAATTTGTAAAATTCTTCAGTATATTCCTTCACACGCATGTCCAGGTTTGTCTCAAATTTTGCATCTTTCTCATCAAACTAACTTGGTAGTCAGCTGGAAGAAACTTCTTTTTCATCTTTCCAAGCATCTTCATCCATGTCTTGATCTTTTCTTTTCCTCTCTTCTGTCTGCAAATGATCCCACCAAAGAGATGTTAGGAATAGTCCCAAGAGATAACTGAGAGGGGGGGGGGGCGGGTTGAATCATTTATCTACAAGTTTCAATTCTTTATCCAATTAAGTATAGAAGAACATTAAGCACATACACAATGAAATAACACTTAAACACAAAACCACAATTTTGGCTATGGGAAAACCCAAATAGGTAAAAACCCTGGTGGAAAATAGCACCCACTATAAACTACACTAGTGTATAATGATCCCTATTAGAAGATCTTGCAATCCTGTTAGGAGTTGATCTTTACAATGCATTAAGTACAGTGACCTGGTTAAGGGTCAAACCCTGTTAGGAGTCTTTTATAATTAACCTTGTTAGGGGTGAGGATGCACTGTCTGAGAGCTCACTGCTCAAAGGGGTGAAGGTTGCAACCTTTTGGATAACAAAGATACAATATATCTGAATTTGGTGAAATACAAGGTAGACCTACTATCTTGATTAGTTCCAATGAATATCACACTTGTTCTTCTTTGTCACATAGACCTTTTGCTGATGGCAAAACACTTCGCACCTTTTGCTCTGCTCTTATCTTTCAACTCTCTGCTATACCTTAGCAATCACAAATGACTACCTATAAATATCTTCCTCTAAATGATACAATCAAGTTGGCCTATTAGAACCATCTTGAAATCATATTAGAGAAACACTAAAACTCTCCAATAACATCTTAGTCGGCTCTACTAAGCACATTACACAAATTAAGACCGCATAACTCCATATGAGTAGACACGATGCTTCACACTATCGGCTCCACCAAATTAACTGCTTCTTTCTTCTCATGCTGAATTACATCATGCGCTCTTAACCAAATTTTTTTAACTCTTCTCCAAACACTAATCCAAGCATGCATACCCAAAAGATAGGCACAACTACTACAACAGTATAAACAATGTCTGCTCTGTTAGATAAACTCGGGAAACTATGACTGGCAACTACAGACATCATAACTCAGCCTGTACTTCACAACTGACTACGTCCATGAACATAGCTTCTTTAACATGTCCACAACACAAATGTAAACATGCAAGGCTCCACCACAACCGTATTGCAAATCACATACAGAACTCTTCCTGGGACCTGTCAGGAAGACTTACTGAAACAATCAATTGTATAACTGTCTTCACTCAGAATCAACCTCTACGCTTATGATATCATGCTGATAACATATCTAGAAAACATATGCTCAAGGCTCTCTCCATCAGGCTTCCACGCATGCTGCTTACCATATGTTGTCATCAATGACAAACATACAGTCAATACTGGCTTGTTGGAAAATCTCCAAAGATGCATGACCTTTCAACTTTGTGACTGCAATCTTAACTTTCTTATTATCAGGAGTACCTTCATACTCAAAATACTTATCCATCTCAGAGATCCAATCCAAAAGTGCATCGGTCTCAAGTCTTCCATCATAACAAGCAACTTCAACAGCAGGTCTGGAATTAGCCTTAGACAAAACTCTCAAGAACTTCTTTCCTCATCCTGCTCAACTTCAGGTTCAAGATTAGGTGTTGCTTCTTCTTCATCACTAACATCTTCAAGATGTGCTCCTGTTCTTTGGGATGTCTCTATAGCTTCAAGCCTAGTTGCAATCTGCCTCAACATATCCATGATAGCATTATCATTTCCTCTACCATGAACCATCTTGACAGTTAGGTTCCAGCAAGATAGTAACCTTCTACAAGTTATAGGTCAGATCTCAGATCTGCCACCCTACAATCAACCAATAAGGTTCTCCATGATCCAATCCACAAGAAATAACTTCACTCTGATACCACCTGACGCAAGGGCAATGAAGAGGCAAGCAAAATCAGGGTTAATTGAGACCACTTAAACCTACTAACAAGCCTTGCTTAGAGTTACACACGGAAGCAATATTTGAACAACACAAAATACTATGAAACACAATGAATATGGGAAAACAATTGGAAACCACACTGGTCCAATTATTATAAATTATCAACATGCTCGACTGTGAGGCCTTCTAGGTTTCGACCTTATACAATGAAATTAGAATCACAATTCGCAACTCTCTACTTACTGTCTTCCTACATACCAAGCTCTACTACTCTTATCATCTACTCTACAACAACCCAAGCTCCAAATATATAGCTAGCAAAGCCACAAGTCGGCCAGTCAAACATTTAATTACATTATAGGTCCACTTAGGAGGAGAAACCAAAACTAAAGCAAGAAATAACACAACATGCTGTGAAGCCACATTTAGGTCCACACATGATCCAAGAACATATCCTGAACTTCGCAAGATCCAATTTCCCCACATGGAACTGTGCAAGACGAAATACCACACGTTTCATGCGAAACTAGCGGTGAATCGATACCTGAGGAAAATGGCGATAACTTCTAGGTCCAAATGAATTAGGACATGCGCTCTTAGGAGAAGGTCCAAGACATAGAATTAACTTTGCAAGGTAAGAAACCAACAACAACAATGGCTACAAAACAAACAATAGACATGTACAAGAAACATAAAATGTTTTTGGTGATGCAAGATTGCTTAAGACCCAAGATGCTCTTGCATCAGATATATAATTCTATATTTTCAATTATTTTTCTACATACTTTTTAATAAAATTTATACAAATTTGATTTATATTATATTTTGTTTGTATTAAATTCTTATTGGAACTTTATATTTTTATTTTTTAAAGTATAATTGAAGTTCATATTTTAAATTTTTGATCTAACATTAGATTGTATGCTTTCTATTTTATATTAATATTTAAAATATTATTTCTCTTTTTTTCCTTCAAATAATATTATTTAATAAAAAATTATATTTAACATTAAATCAAATTTTACATTTTTGTTTTTTGGTCGATAAAGGCTGAAGCTAGATAGCTATATATATAAGTAAATTATGGATAACATTTAAAAGTTTGAAAATTCTGCCACATTGCAGAATGAACTTGTCTAATGGTGCACCATATATGGGGCAAGAAAACTCAGCACCAGTATGCAAAAAATCAAGCAGAGCTAATCTAGTCTAAGGCATATGGTGCACCAAATCTAGAGCAACAGAGCTCCGCATCAATGCCCAAAATTATACAAAAAACCATTGTTCTAAACTAGTATGTACAAACCATAGGGGTGATTAAACTATTACCAAACTAGCTATTGAAATGAAAGGAAAGCAGGAAGCTGGGAACACTTAAACATCAAAGCTAGTTTGATGGAGAGGTGGTATCCTATTTTGTGGTGTCCGAGGCCTTATCCTCCTCCTCCTGAGAGACCGAGGATGTTTCTTGGTTCAAATTTTCCGCATCATCCTCTTCATCCTCGTTGTTTGCATTGTCCTCCATGTCCTCCCCGCCATCCACAGCCTCGTCCCCGTCAACAGAGTCCGCTTCATCATCGACCCCTGAGGCATCTCCGGAGTCCTCCTCCTCTTCTTCATCATCATCTGAAGAATCAGGTGTGCTCAAACCGTCCATTCTTTCCTCATACCTGTATTTATATACCCATCCCACCTCTTCATCTAAATCATCTCCATACAGAGAGTCCATCCCATCCTCGATTCCTAAAAATTTTGAGAGGAATCTCAGACCATTTTTCATGTCAACCAGTCGCAACTCCTAGTGCTCCCATTCCCAACCCCAAAGCACAAAGAATTGTCTCGGTGGACCACCATAGTAATTTCGCCGAGGGGTGTTGCTGAGCCCAGGAAAGGATGAACCTGCAGTCATGGTGATAGGTAGATCCCATGGAAAGGAGGTGGTCAAATTATCATAAATCCAAACAATATTACTGTGAAGATCACCAAGGAAGTTGCCATCAAATAATCGGAGGCATATTTCCTCAGCGTGATTTTTGTGTGCTCTTGCAACTAATAGACTAGCTAGAAAGCCTAAGAAAATGTCCGAGTTGACTTTGTATCTATGATTTGTGAGGAGAAAATTTGGCCCCAAAACTTTCTTCACAACATGTAGCACTACCCTGTGGTGGTAAATGCAAACTTCCATAAGCCTATCATTACCGATCAGTGTGTCGAAGGCAATTTGTTCAACTCTGGCTATCAGTTTAATAGGGGTATCCATGATAAGGAGGATAAAAAACATGAGATCTTGGTAAGAAGTAGAGGAAATGGCGTGAAGGAAACTGCTCCCAAGAAGAAAATATGGAGCATTGAATGACGTCCACGGAAAAGAGAAATGCCTGCAGAAGTGATTGCATGGAAATCTTACATGCTTAAACAATCACTGACCACTTGTCGTGCCACCGTCGTTTCAATGCAAAGCCAACTTGGAAGCCTCCCCAAAATAGCTTCTATTATTTGAAAAGATGGCTAAAAGTGGCTGGAGAAGAATGAACTATCAAAGTACCAAAGAAGGTATTTCATGGTTTGGAGACTCGCACCAATCTAGATGTTGCATGGACGAAAAGGCTTACCAATCTCTAAAGCAAGTGAGTACATCCTGATAGGCCAGTGATCCATTGGAGATCGAATCAGTACACCACCTCCAAACTGTCAAAAGTGCGCCTAGGCAAATGACTGCAATGTAAAATAAATGACCGCCAAAATGAAAGAGGCTAAATTAGACCCCAGACAAAATATGAAGCCTTTTTGCGGATTTTGAAAACTGCCTATGACATGACATCAAACTGTTGCTGGGGAAATATGCCTAGCTGGATAAAGAAGGAATGACCCGAGTGCAAGCATTAGCTGAAATTGATTTGAAAAAAGTCCCCCCTGCTGCTAAGTTTGCCAATTCATTTGCTTTGGAGTTGCCTTCTCGGTATATGTGGTTAGTCGTTATTGATTCAAAATTTTTAAGTAAATTAATAATAATTTCCAAAGAGGCTTGAAGTTTCCAATTAGTAATGGCCCCTGTTCTTATTGCATTTATTACAATCATCGAGTCCCCTTCAATTTCCACTCTGTTTAATCTAAGTTCCCTTGCAAGTATTAATCCATGAAATAGAGCTTTGAGTTCTGCTACGTTGTTTGTATCCGGGTCTAAAGAAATGGCCTATTTTTCCACAACAACCCCATCTGAGGAATGGATAATGCACCCTGCTCCTGATGGCCCAGGATTTCCTTTAGAGGCACCATCAAAATTGAGCTTGAACCAACCCGAGGTAGGGGGTTTCCATGTGCATGTCTATCTTTGAAAGTGATTTGCTTTGCATCCCCTACCAATTGTGATTGGTGTTTTAAGACCATGCCATCTTTTAATCATCAGGTCATCCCAACTAGTGTAGAATTTATGTTTGGCTGATTGGGATTGAATTCTAGAATTCATGAGCTCTACAATTGCTGCCTCAATTTTATTAAAAATAGATTCAACTGCCATGTGTTTGTCTTGGAAGATCCTCCTATTTCTTTCTTTCCAGATTTCCCATATGACAATGGAAGGTGTGATAATCCAAAGATTACTACATAGAATTTTTGCAAAAAGTAATGGCCAAGAAAGCAAGTGAGATTGGAGATTAGGAGAACAGATAGAAAACCAATCTAGTTTTAAGCAGAGTCAGTCCCAACATTTATTAGCAAAAGGGCATGAAAGAAATAAATGATTGTAGTCCTCTTCATGTTTGTGGCAAAGAGAGCATCTTGATGGACCCATGTATCCCATCTAAGAAAATCTATCTGTTGTCAAGATCCGACCCTGAGAGGCTGCCCATGTAAAGACACTTGCTTTTGGAAGACAAACTTTATTCCAACATAACTGGGTCTGAATAGTTGCTGAATTCTGAAGATGCCCTAACAAAATTTTATATCCATCCTTTACATTGTAATTGCCATTTTTCGAACCATTCCAAATGATTTCATCATTCCCATTTTTAAGGAAGAAGGATCTGCTCTGCAATATCTCCAATAAGGAATTAAGTTCATTAGCATTCACTCTTAATTCTGAGAAATCCTTCCACTTCCAAGAACCATCTTCTGAGAAGGAAGGAGATGGTATTAAATAATCTTTAAGAAAAGGACCCCAAGTCGAAAGACATAACTGTCTGATTTGATGAAGATCTAGATTTGACTGAATGGCAGGAAAACCACCCCAAGAGTCTTCCCAAAACTGAGCTAAATTCCCCGCCCTAATGTTCCAAGAGAGATGAGAGTCCACTATGTGCCTGGATTTTGAGATAAAGTTCCAAATTCTAGAGCCTCTAGGAAATTCCTTGATACGGAAGATATCTAACATTAATTCATTCCCTAAGTATTTGCCCCTAAGAATTCTGACCCACTTGAAATTTTAATTTTTCACCAATTTCCAATAGAGTTTAGCACCTAGGGCTTGATTATGCCACAATTGATTTTTAATCCCTGTGCCACTTGCAGAAATGGGTTTGCAAATATTCTCCCAAGAGATAAGCTTGAATTTCCTAGTTTGATCTATGCCTTGCCAAAAGAAGTCTCTTAGCTTTTTCACTATGTCCATGTATCCACTCATGGAAAGGGAGATGCATGACATGAGGTAAATTGGGATTGCAGCCAAAGTTGCTTTGATCATGACTATTTTGCCCGCCCAAGATAACCATTTAGATTTCCAATTAACCATTTTTCGGTCTAGCCTTTCATTGATGGGCTTCCAAACCCCTATTGTTCTCAGGGTTTTATCAATAGGAATTCCCAGATAAGAACATGGGAGAGAATCTACTTTAAATGGAAAAATTGATTCAATTTTCTGCTGAGTTTTCTTTTTGGTGTGGAAGAAGAAGATGACTGATTTGTCCTTGTTTATGGCCTATCCTGAAGCTTGAGCATACTTGTGTAAGATTATCTGAAGTTGAGTGGATTCCTTAGCTGAACCGAAACCAAAAAGAAGAGTGTCATCAGCAAATTGTTGATGAGTAACCGGAGGGACTGAGGAAGTGATTTGTATCCCTTGGATGCATCCTAGAGATTGAAGCTTGTTTATGCTGCGACCCAGAGCTTCTGCCATGATAATGAAGAAAAAGGGGGAGAGGGGGTCTCCTTGTTTGATTCCATTGGAGCTCTCAAAGAAGCCTTGAGGGGTGCCATTAACTAAAATAGAGTATTTTGGAGAAGAAATGCAATAGAAGATCAAGTTTATCCAAGTTTTAGAAAATCCAAAACATTCCATACATTTGGTTAGAAATCTCCAATTGACTTTATCATATGCTTTTTTAATGTCTAGTTTAATGATCATACTAGGCTGTTTATTATGTTGAATGGAGTGAATGGCTTCTTAAGCAATAATGATTCCATCAAAGATGGATCTTCCTGGAACAAAGCCAGTTTGTTCTTCACCAATAATTATGCCTAGGAGTGGTTTAAGTCTATTAGCTAAGGCTTTTGACAAGACCTTATAAATGGTATTACATAAAGCAATAGGTCTGAATTCATCCATGGAATTAGCATTTTCTTTTTTAGGAATAAGAGCAATGAAAGTATTATTAATTTATGATAAGAATCTACCTAAAGATCTAGTTGTTTCCAATGCCGCTATGAATTCTTTCCCAAAAACACTCCAGCAATGCAAGAAGAAGCTAGGGGGAAAGCCATTCGGACCAGGAGCTTTATTTGGAGCCATGTGTTTTAATGTTTGCATAATTTCTTCTTCGGGGAATGGTTTCAGCAGGATCTGATTATCAACCTCTGAGATGATTGAGGGAATATTACTTAAAAGATCTCGCTGACTTATGAGAGAGGAGATGTCTAAGTTGTTCAGAAGATTGGAAAAGAAGTTGACAATTTCCTTCTGAATCTCCTTTGGGTCGACAAGAAGAGAACCCTATGAATCAACTATATGGTGAATCCTATTGATATTTTTGTGATTCTTAGTGCTTAAATGAAAGAATCTAGTATTTTTGTCACCTGTTGCTAGCCAATTTTCCCTTGATTTTTGTTTCCAAAAGATTTCCTCCTTACTCAAGATGTCTTCTAGATCCTTTAAGAGATCCTTTTCAGCCATGAATGAATCTTGATTCATACTGGATTGTATAATAGTCTCATTTAAGGCTGTGAGCTTTTGCTTAATTTTTTCTTTTGTTGAAAAGATGTTTTTGAAGTGTGTCCTGTTCCAAATAAGCAGATTTTGTTTGATGTATTTTAATTTTGTCACGAAGCAATAGGGCTTGGAACCCTTAACTTTCACCTCCTCCCACTAGTTAGCTATTAAATCAATGAATAGGTCCTCCTTAAGCCACATGTTTTCAAATTTGAAGGAACACCTCTGGGGCTTATCCTCTTCCACGATATCAAGCTGAATAGGAAAGTGATCTGAACCTGATGATGGATAAATAGAGGCTTTCATAGTGAAGGGGAAAGATATTATATCTCACTTGAAGAGAAATCTATCCAATTTTTCAAAGATGTTATTAATTCTTGATCTCCTGTTAGTCCATGTGTAAGCTCCATTATCTAATTCAATTTCCATCATATCCTCTTTTTGAAGCCAGTCTTTGAAATCAGATTGGGATTGTGAGATTCTTAAGGATCCTCCCAATTTCTCCAAGGTATGTATAATGGCATTGAAGTCTCCACCCAAAATGGAATGCCCTGTTGGCCATTGAAGGAACCATCTACTAATCTCTCCCCAGACTTCCATTTTCCTTTTGGTAGAGATAGGGCCGTAAACATTTAAAATGAAAACATTCAATATAGAATAAATGCTTGTGATTTTGCCTCCCATCCAATTGGGATTGTCCTGGATGTGAGAATAGTGTGAAGACTTGGAGTTCCAAATGATTGCCAGCCCACCAGATGACCCAATAGCATCAACCCTTGAGCCATGCTAGTCTCCAAGAGTCAGAAGAAATTTGGTGAGTTGATCCTTATTCATTTTGGTTTCTTGAAAAAAAATGATATTAGCTTTCGATGTCTAGATGCAGCGTTTAACCATCCGTTGCTTGTTAGGGGCGTTGAGACCCCTAACATTCCAGGATAGAATCCTCATTGGAACTTGGGAAGGAACTTCCCCTTCCTTTCATTTAAGAATGTAGTAATTTTGGTCTGGTCATACTCTTCTCCAGATTCCTCTCTCAAAGTAATTGCCGATTTCCTACCTCTGCCTTTCTTCTTTATTGTGCCACAATCCATGGAAATCCTATGATCTACTTTCATCAAGCCTAGTGAAGCTTGGTTTCCTGCCTTGACCAGAGATATTTGAGTTTCCTTAGTGTCTTCCTCTAAAGATTCTATATCCATGATTCTTTCTTCATCCTCTACATAATCATCTTCTAGCATTCTTTCCATTAGGGAGGAAGAAGGGGAGTTGGCTGAGGGGTTGGGCGAGGATGAGCATCCAAAAAGGTCATATACCGCTTGGAGTCTTGAAGACATGGGTTCCTCTGATCTTGTAGAGTCATTATTCTTCTTGTTGCCCCTGTAGATGTCCTGAGATTTATGATTTAGCGGTTTAAGTGAAATAAGCCCCCCTTTCATTTTATTTCTCACAGAGAGATTCTTAGGTTCAAGAAAGGGATCCTTCTTAAATTCCTTTTGCTCCTTATTCCTGAGTCGAGAAGATTTTCTACATCCCGAGTTGGGGCTAGGCTTTAGCTCAGGGACTATGATTTTGGGGCTGGGGGAGGAAGATGACATTGAATTTTTAGATTTTAATGAATCTCTCAGATCACGTAGCTTTATTCCCAAGATATCATCATCCATAGGGAGAGTCTCTAAACTGTCTGATGAGTGTTGACATCGACTCTTGGATTCAAAAACCACCCTTTTTGCAGATCCCATTTTTGAACTATCCTTCTCTGATGAAATACAGACTATATTGTCTTCTTGAAGCACTTGATCTGCAATTTTCTCTAACATGTCCTTTTGGACTTCCCTAAACCAAAAGGAAATAATATTTTCTAACAAATTGAGATTGAAGCTAGGAAGAAGATGGGGGATTGTCATCTGAGATATAATAGATAGAGAAATGCTTGGCCCCCTTTTATTGCCGAAGATTGCTTCGCATGCTTTCACATTTATCCAGAACCTTTCCCCTAAATGAGATAGAGAACCCTCAAGAGCCGATTCTTCTAAGGAAAAACCACTATTATGGACTTGAGACCCTCTTTTAACTGAGGCTGTATGCAATAGGTATTTTTGTGTGGGGGGAGCATTGTTTCTGAAATTCTTAACTTTGCAGAACATTAACCAAAGGAACACTTTCATGCTTTGAATAAATTTGTCTTCCTGGGTGTGGTCAGAACAATGGTTTGTTGAGCTTTGCTCAATGAAAGTCTGTTTCTCTGTGATTATTGCTGGCGATGAATGGTCCTGTTCCACCTCCATTTGGTTATCAGAGTTGTATGAAATCAGTTGACTCCAAGTTCCAAATTTGGAAATGATTTTGATGGAATTGGGAAGCTCCTTTTCCACATTCATAAGTAGACTAATCCAAACCGAAGCCATGGTTCTGTCAAAATGATGAGACAAATATATACCCGCTTTGTTGCCAATAATCTGGATACTTTCCTTATCTCGATATTCCATTGGCAGATTCTTAAGGTTAATCCACATAGGGACAAACTTGATGATGTTCTTTGAGTTGTCAAAGTTAGGAGACCAAGGTTGCATGTGAAGCTCTAAGTGTTTAAGGAACCATCCTTTTTTCTTGTAGATTTTGTCTCTGGTGATTTTGTCTTTGAATTGGACGAGGAAATATCTTGCTTCCCTATCTAAAGTATCAATTTGGGAGAAATTTCCCCATTTGCTAGTAACCCATGACTTAAATTCATCAAAAGACAAAGTTATGTTCCAGAATTTGCAAATTATGCCATGTTGGAGGAGGAAAAAATTTCGTTGTCCAAGGAAATCTTCTGAGAATGTAATAGTTGGTACCTGAGTATTATTTGAAGCCGCCAGTGACTTTGGGGGGTGCTCACAAGTTGAAACTTGCAGGGTATCCTTAGCTCGTAAACCCTCTAGCCCTTGTTCTTCGGTGTTGATGTGATAATTGAACTTAGGCTCTTTCCCTTGCACCGGCTTCCAAATCTTCTGAGACATGTTAAAAGGTACTCTGTTATGTTGAGCTGACTTCCTGGGAGGACCTAAGAGCGCCATTCTCTTTCTGTGAATCTCCCAGTGAGTAGCCATCTAGGCTTTTTTGGGGAGAGGCAGGTTAAAGGGTATGCCTCTAGCTGACGTTGGAAAAATTGGAATAAACTTGGGATTAATAGAGATTTGCCGCTGGGAGCTTGGGCGAAACCCAATTTTTGAAAATTCAAAAATTAGCCGTTTGTTTGGAGGGATGAAGTTCCTGTTGTAGGAAACGAAGGGGTGACTTTCCCAACGGGCCTCTCTAAGATTTCTCCTAGGGTTGTGGTAAGCGTTCGTCCTTTCAGGGGAGGGAGGCCGCCAGTTTCGTTTTGTCTACTTCCCCCATTCCTCATATGAATGCAGACAACTTCCATTCCTTGGCCCCCGCAGTGTCCTGTTCGGATTGCCTTGAGTCCCTCTGATTTTGAACTCCCGATCCTGCGACCACCACTGATTCCCTCTTGTTTTCCCAAGCCATGGATTCCCTCTGGTTTCCACTTGACCTGAATCTCTTTGGTTCCCAAACGCCATTTCCATCAAAGAAATTTTCAAATTTTACATTTTATATTATATATTTTATTTTATTTTATTTTTTAACATTTTCCATTAACATTAAAATTATGTATTTGAGTTCAGAATGGAATTGTAATGTTATTTGAACATATATGTTTATATTGTGAGATTGATCCCCTTGAGTTGTACTCAGATATAATGCATGTATAGATTTAATGAATGGTTGTAATGTTGCATTATAAATGTGCTTTGCCAAGATTCCGATTAAGCATAGTGTGTGAAAATAGGATGGCGTTTGCTAGAACTACAGGTTGTAGATCATTTATAAAAGACTATCACTATATTGATTAATAATATTTTTGGGATTATGTGATTTTTTTTAGGTATAGGGGAGAGGGGCTTATAGTGACCCACTCTATGTTTGCTCATTCTAAAATCTGTCCTAAGTATTTCATTTAAAAAAAAATTGGTACAATTGTTTACTTGTCAAGTTCTGTGGCTAAAATAATTGGTTCCAAGTTCATATGGTCATATATGATGCCACATCACATTCTTTTTTGGCAAAGGCATTAAAAAAAAGTTAAAAAAATGGAAGACCCATAGTAATGCACTAAGTCATGTTAATTGATGTGTTTATGTGGCACCACATAATTGATTGCTTTTTCAAATTTAGTGGAATCTTTTTAGAGATATGTATTGACTTGATACATTTTGTGTTCCACTTTTGAACTAATTGTGTCTCACCCATCACTATTAGACCTCACTCCACTTTTGTCTCCTCTCCTTTAGAGAACTATTTAAAAAATGTATATCAGACATGCAATTCATAATTTGTATAACTGACTTATTTCCCAGGATAACTTGTAGACTTTTCAATGAAATTGGCAGAACTCAACATTTATTCATTAGGTTTTCTGCAGAATTTATGTTTCCTGTAGCTCATCATTTGAAATGTTGATAAAAAAACAAACATATAATTTAATCCAGAAACGACTAGATTTTAAAATTCAAAATGATTACAACAGTGATGGATATATAAAGAATTGTTGTCCAACAAAACAATATTCGGTACGATAACTGCAGACACAATGTTTAAGCCCTCTTTTTTTAATTAAAATGTAAGTATGCCAAAATTTTCTATTTATAGAGAGTAAAGAATAAGGCCCCCCTCTCTCTCTTCTCGTTTAAAGAATTCAAGATGCACAGCTTGTTGAAGTGGCCAAGCTCCGAATCCAAACTTGGTCTGCTGCAACCGATCCACCATCTGCATTCCTGTGCCAGGTCCAATACGCATGCGTTATATTCTTTATTATCAATTCACCATGCCCAAACTTTGCTTCTCTAAACAAAGATAGACCAGACTGATTTTGCCCAAACCTGTGGTAATCCAAAACTTCAACTTTCAATAACGATATTTGTAAAGTTAAATTGTGTTATTGTTATCAGAATACAATTATGTAGTTTTTGAATCAAATGTTCTATAAATAGTAGTTCATAAAAATTTATTTCTTATGAACATGAAAAAAAGCTTATCATAAAATATGAATCAATAAATTTAACTAAAAACTACACAGTAAAATTCTGATAACAATATGCAATCATACAAGTGATGAAATATAATGAGAAGCCGATTAGATTACAATGGAGTGGTAAATGGTGGACCTACTTTGAAGCAAGCCCTTCGTGATTGCCTCCATCTCCTATTGTAATGTGAACAGCTCCACACGAATCAGCTTTTTTGTTATACACTCGGCTCTGGAAACACATTATAGAATGGTATGATGAGTTCCCACAAAGTCCTAACATATTAAGGCTATGGTTTTTGCTTTGATTGAAATACTTACAAAGCGTTCGTATGCGTGAACATGCCCTGCAAACACCATGTCCACTTTTGCAGAATAGAGCATTTCCTCCATGGCTTTTCTCATGTCTTCTCCGTCTCTTTGATGAACAGTGTTGGTGTTGTACCAGGGTGCATGCAACACAGCTATAAGCCACGGTGTTCTCCCTCTATCCACCCTTCCAAGATCCGTCTTATATAATAATTAAGATAAGTTTTGTTATCAGAGTGAGTAGATTTTTACAATCTATTAATTAATTGGTATACTGTTAATGGAATCTGGATTCAATTGCATGAGTGAACTCATAGCATTACCATTTCGGATCACACTCTATAATCTATTATCAGAAAAATAGAGAGCATAAAAAAATTATGTTCTTTATCATCAAATGATTGATCAGAGAGTACTAGCATCAAGATTATAGAGAGCATATGGAAAAAATTATGTTCTTTATTATCATGTGATGGATCACCCACTGTGATCTGAAACATAAATGCAATAAACACTCATGCAATCGAATCTAAAAGCATATTGCAATCTATTTTTATAACCCATTTTTAGGTATGCATCAAAGAATTAGAATGGGGTTAGCAGACCTGTAGCCATTTCTATTGATCTGAACCAGGGCCGAAGTCTGCATAGGAGCCCAGCATCAATACATGCGCTCCTGCAACTTCAAATGAGTAGTCGAGATTCGAACTTGAGCTGCTCTGTTCAAATGGCATTCTCCATCTAGCGTTGTATGCTCTGAATGCGTGCTTCTCTATCTCATGATTTCCTTGGGTAACCATCCATGGCCTGCGGCTCGCAAGAGGCTCCACCAGCTCACCGAATGAGTCCCACAAAGACTGATTTGTATCTGCATAGGAAAGGTCTCCAGGCAAAAGGAAAATATCATAATCCATCTTTTGAATGTGGGCTAATGTGGATTTTGTCCAATCTGTTTGCCCCAGATCACCTGCAAATATGATCAATACCCAATCATCTTTTAGATAAGAACGAAGAACTAAAAAAAAATTATAGGGAAAAAATTTAGAGTATTAAATGGTCAAAACAAAATGAATTTAAAAAAATTATTCTTATGAGAGATCATGAAAAAAAATATGCATAGAAGCAAATATTAAATGGAGAGCAAAAATGCTTATAACTCAAGATTAATTCTCACCATTTGAGATGTGAAATTAAGAGGGACAATACCTAAAGAAGAATGGAAAGCGAGAATATGTCTATTTTGCAATATAGGAGTGGTAGAGACAGAGCTACATTTTATCTTGGAGTGCTTGGCATACAATGACATCTGTTTCAGCTATGTAGATATTTAGAAGCGGACAATTTAAGTACTTTATTTGAAGAAACACAATTAGACAGAACAGCAAACCTAATGATCAAAATTCAATGTTGAAAAACAGATTTAAAGAAAAAATTACAAATTGGTTAAGGTTCTTACACCTTATTTGTGATATTTAAAAGATCCCACAAACTGCTTCAACCTTACATACGTTATTAAAATCTTCTGAATTTCCCATGATTAAAAGCTACAAGGGAACAACCCCAGTGCAAAAAGACACTGAAACAAGAGACTGATTAACAGGAATACATACCTACAATTGCAAAAGTGAGGGGGAATTGCGAGGGTGGGGTTTTGAGATCATATTCAGCCCGGAATCCCTCACAACGGTAGTAATAAACTGTATTTGCAGAGAGTGGTCCGATCACCACATTGTGAATGCTACCGGAGTCGTAGGATACAAAGGTGTATGAAGTATTATTTCCTGTTGCAGAGGAAGTGTAATTTCCAGGGGATATTCCGTACTCCACCAGTGAGGGTACATCAAAATCCTCTGTAATCCATGAAACTCTCATATGATCACTCCCTACTAGAGAAATATGCACCTGCCCATAATACAAGTGCTCCAAAAGTAAATATAATTTTTTCAGTTAAAAATAAAATAAAAACAACAATCATTCAAGGACGAGATTTCTACAATTTATAATATCAAGATGTAGCAATTTATAGATTAGATTGTTAGTTTCACATCAATGTTATATTTATGATGATAAAACAGAATGTGATTTAAAATATTGATACAAATGATAAAACAAAATATAATTAAAATATGATTAAAATATTGATACAAAAATGATAGATTACAGAATATGAAATATTGATACAAAATAGATCAATTTAATCCAAAATTGTTACATCTTAACAACAATTATCCAAAATGCAAAGTAAATTTAGTACCTGGCGTGGATCTTGGTCTGTGTCTGCTTTGAGAGAGCGGAAGCCCAAAGATCCAGATGCCAATGCTGCTATTATAAGTAACAAACTAAACATTTTACAGAAACCCATCTCCATGTTTGCCGCTTTCATTACTGTCAGTAGTTTTGTTTCCGTGAATACAACTAAGGAAAGTGGTATTTATCCACATCACGTTATGCTCCTGGGATACTCTTTTACGGAAGCTGAAAAGACCCTGAAATTGACCAAGTGTGAACAGGGCTATTGTAATGTCGGCTTCATGTTTCTGGTTTCTATCAATATCAGTTAGGCCCCGTTTGTTTGCGGGAATTGGATCGGAATTGGCAGCGACACTTTCTGATTTTCACGAAATCTGTTGTTTGGAACCCCAATATGCAATTCGGATTATGCTGGTGAAAACCAGGTTTAGGCCCTAAAACGGGCGGCACAATCTTCCCACCGAAGAGGTGGAATTCAAAACCAAAATCTGGTTTTGAAAAAAATCGAGGCAAATTTGATAATCTGTCGAGTCCACGAAATTCCCACATTTGTTTTGGGTTTCATTTTGGGGTTTTCATTTTTCATCTGGTTGTCGCTGGAGCCTCACATTCTCAGCAGGGTTGTCGTTGGCGCTTCGCATTTGCAGCTCGACTGGTCGTTTTTGTATTCAGCAAACAAACGCGGCCTCATACCTTTCGTTGCGCCATTTCCAAGTATTTTCTGTAAAACCCTAGCTCAAAGTTATTTTGGTTGTTTAGTTTATCAATATCTCTATATAGCTGTTGGGCTGTTGGATACGATGAGTAATAGCGGTTGCAAACCAATGTGTCTGTATTATAGTGCGTAAAGTAGTGAAGACAAAACGGGGTCAATTAATTTTGGACTTTGCTTCATGGCCGGTTGCAAATGACAGAATGTTGCATATTTTACTTCTTCATAATAAACCATTAACACTATTCTAAATAAACCATATACGTAGGGCAAAATATACCCATGAACCCATATACCCATTAACGATGTTGGATACGATGTACCCATGAACCGGGTCTGGGTGTGTCTAGGTCTGGATATGCATGCTCCGTGTGTTGTTGATACCATAGGATGCACCCCAAGTGCATCAGGTGTGCTGTGGGTATGCAAAGTGCGTACCCAAACCACACCCGGGGTGCTTGGATCACTCCCTGTGCATATCAAGGTGCTGTAAATTATTCCTTTTCAATCAAAATTTTCATTTAGTAGCTACATTATCCACTGGTTTGTGTTGTTGTAAATTATTCAATCATTGCTATGTAGCTACATATCAACTTAACACATATCAATCATTCCATGAACACAAACCAATGGATAATGTAGCTACATATCAACTTAACACTTTGATGGAAATTATTCCAGTTTTTTAAAAGGGCACATGATCCCCGAGATTCAGCTTGAGAAGAACACTAGAGATCTATATACCGAGCAACAGTGTTGATTGATTTATTTTTCCTTCAGTTTACACTAGATATTCCTTCATTCATGCTGTCTGTCTACTATTTTCAAAGAGACTGGCAATGGTCATGACAGAAATAGCACTGTTTTCATTTTGTTAGCATTAGCCCAGTGCTATTTCTTATGCTGTAATAGTTTACATTGCTATTAAATCCGTAGTTTGAATTTATTTATACCTTTTAAGAAATTTGTTAATCCTCAGTTGAAGAATTCTTTTTTGGCGACAATTAGTTTGCATTGATGGATCATTATAAGATCTAAACTCTTCGTATTATACTGTAACAAGTGTATACTGGTTATTCTAATTGTAATGATTTTCGTTTGAATTGTGAACTTACACATATATGAGATGACATATGTCTTAATAGTTAATGTTCAAATTCTGAACTATCAATTGGCATTTTATACTTATCTTTGACACTTGGCACTGATTAACGATGAGATATGCTTAGAAATATAAAGTACAAGATCAAAAGAATCTCTACAGTTCATGTTGATTTGATTTGAGCTTCTTGATTTGATTGTGTATACTTTTTCAGCAATGTTTCAAATCGTACTCTATGACTCATTATCAAGATATTGTATTTTCTCTTCTCTAACTCATTATCTCAATGATGAATCATAGAATCTAATTTGAAACATTATTGGGAAGAGATCAAAGTCAAGTTCAAAAATTCATAATGAAAATTTTTCTGAATATATGGATGGTAGAAGCTTATAAATTTAAAGCATGAGACCAACAAAATTCTCAGAGACATTAGGCTTCTACAGTCCATGTTGATGTAATTTGAGTTTCTTGATTTGACTATATCTTTTTCTATTAACATTTCCAACCATACTCTGTATTCATCAAGATTCTGTATTTTCTCTTCTCTAATTCATTGTATTATAATGAATCACATAATATGATTTGAAATGTTGATAGAGTAAGATACACACAGTCAAATTCAAACATCTACGAAGAATTTTTTAGTATATATGGATGGCAGAAATTTAGAAATATAAAGAATGAGATCAACAAAATTCTTAAAAGACATTAGAATTTTATAATTCATATTGATACAATTTGAAAATGTGAATTTGACTGTGGAGGTCTTTTTCATCACTATTTGAAATCATACATAATCAAAAGAGTCTATTTTTTTTTCTCTAACTCCCTATTTTGATAAGAGAAAACATTGATAAAACAAGATTTTACAACAAAATTCTTAAATCTAACCAAAACATATTCATGTTAAATACAATTTCATTGACATTTGCTCCTACATACTTCTAAAGACTATAGCACCTATCTCTACTATTAATTAACGTTGATTCTAAAATGTCTTAAAATCACTTTTATTTGTATAATACTTTCAATTTCATAAAAAGAGTTGCACCTATATCTCACTCTTCTATGACCACAATCACTTTGAATGTTATCAACTAGTTAGCTACCACAGTCACCTGTAGGGATTCATGTAAAGGCCATTGAAGGTTAATCTGAGATATTGTCTGCATCCCATGTAGTTGAAGTATGGGAAGAAAAGATCATCATTAGGACTAACCAAAGAACATTGATTATAAAATGTCTTAAAATCACTTTTATTTGTAGAATACTTTCATGAAAAGAGTTAGAAAAATAGAACATGAACAACATGCTACCAATATCTCCTCGCTGAAATTGTTGTGTTTGTCCACATTTCAGGCCATTGATGGATCCTATTAATAATATTGACGTTCTAGGATGGGTAGCTCTGGAGAGCACATATTCTCGTCTTCTCACAGCTCTTATTGCTTGTGTTGTCATAGCCATAGTAGTGGTGGCCCAATAAGGCAATGCACAAATGGGTAAACGAAAAAGAAAAGGAAATTCTTTTTATAGAATGGTTATTCATTCCAACAATGTGGATTGTCATGATCAGATTTGCATGAGTAGGGGAGCCTTCTTTCATCTAGCTACTATCCTAAGGCTGAAAGGAACCTTGATAGATACGATACACTTGACGTTAGAAGAACAATTTGTGATGTTCCTCCACACTGTTGGCCACAATCTAAGGAACCACAAGATTGCCCACAACTTTGGGCACTCAGGAGAGACAATCAACTGATACTTCCACAAGGTGTTGAGGGCTATCTTAGGACTCCACAAGGATTGCTTTCTACCACCTAGTCCAAACACTCCTCCTGAAATTAGTGGGAATAGACGTTTTGATCCATTCTTCAAGGTAATTGTTGTGTTGTTACAAATTTCTTGTATGGATTTTTATCCTTATCATATTACTGGTTGACTGTAGAATTGATGATTGTATCATATCGTATAGGATTGTGTTGGAGCTATCGATGGAACCCATATACCAGTCACCGTCGATGTCGACATGCAGGGTAAATATCGTGATAGAAAAGGCAACTTGTCGCAAAATGTTATGGGTGTGTGTTCCTTCGATCATAAGTTTCAGTACTGCCTTGCTGGTTGGGAAGGGTGTGCCGCGGATAGTTGTGTTCTAGCTTCAGCTCTATCAAGAGCAGATCCTCTTGTTGTTCCCCCTGGTAAGCCAAATCATAGTTTAATATACTGAAGGGTACAATCAATGTTTCACGTTTTAATAATATACTTTATTTATGTAGGAAAATATTTTCTAGTGGATTTTGGATATCCCAATGCACCTGGATTTCTTGCTCCTTATCGGTGTACACGCTACCACTTGAAGGAGTTTTCAAGAGAGAATCCAATAAACTCTCGAGAAGAGTTGTTCAACCATCGACACTCCTCTCTTAGAAACTCAGTAGAGCGTACATTTGGTATTCTCAAGCAGCGTTTTTCAATCCTGAGGCATGCCACATCTTATCCTATCATGACACAAACCCATATTGTATTAGCATGTTGCATACTACACAACTACATTACGTTAGAGGACGACATTCCATCAAAAATTGTCACCGAAGAGGAAGATGATCGTGATGGGATAGATGTACCAATGCTAGACTAGACATATGGGTTGTCTCAGCGTGATAGAGACCAGTGGGCACAGTTTCGAGATGATATAGCGAGTACAATGTGGGAAGAGTACAAATCCTAAGAATAGTTGTTCTTGTATGAGTCAAGACTACATGATGGTTTCCTTTTTCTTCTCTTTCTATTTGCAAGTATTGGACTTGTATGGGTCAATGTGTTTTATTTGAGTAAATTGATGTATGAAGATACTTTGATATACATGATGGTTTTCTTTTTCTTCTCTTTCTATTTGCAAGTATTGGACTTGTATGGGTCAATATGTTTTATTTGAGTAAATTGATGTATGAAGATACTTTGATACCATTAACAACAATTTGTATACACAACATGGTATACACAGAATTAATGATGAGCATGGATGAAATTGGTAACACGAGCCAGATATCTCCTTCCTTGAAGAAGATAATGTGGACAAAGGAAATGGAACGCAAGTTTCTAGACTTGCTCCTCGAGCAAGTACAACTAGGCAAAAAATGTGACGGAGGCTTCAAAAAAGAAGCGTGGTCCACAATTGAGAGGCGGTTCAACGCTGATATGAACCTCAATCTATCAAAGGACAACTTCAAAAATAAGTTGAAAACCTGGAAACTTGCCTATAGAGTGATGAAAGAGCTAAGGAATACAAGTGGTTTCACTTGGAACGAGGCAACTTGATGCATGGATGCTGAGGATAGAGTGTGGGATGAGCTTCTGAAGGTAGGGTGATCTCTCTACTATTTTGATGGAAATAATATTGCCTTCTTTTAAAGTTAATAATGAAAGACAAAGAACCTAATCCATTTATTTATGCCAACATGCAGAGAAGAGAGTTAAAAAATGCCAAAGTGTATAAGAGGTAGTCCTTCCAGTACTTCAATGAATTGGGTGCAATTGTGGGTAATGACATTGTTGAAGGTAATGCAGCTACCACAGCCCTTGAGACTGAAGAAGGGAACCCTATGGAAGAGCCATTTAATGTGCATGATGAAGAGGCCCTTGGTTTCAATATACATCTTGATAGTGCTGTTGATTTGGACGAAGACCCTTATCATTCCAATCAATCCACTGCAACAACAAGTACTAGAGGGACTCCTACATCATCAGTCAGAAAGGTGGGAAAGAGGAGGAAGGCAAGTATGGTTGCTTCCTTGGATTCCATGTGTGAAACAATGAAGAAAATAAAAGAGGGCATGAGCAATGTTCACCTTGTCAAAATTGATGAATCTGCTCATGACAATGCTTTGATGGATGCATATAACGCTCTCAAATCCATCCCCGGATTGAGTCGAGGTTTATTCCTGAGGGTATATGAAACCTTCGTGGGTGAACGTGAAAGAGCCAAATGGTTCTTGTTGATGACTGAGGACGAGAGAGTGGACTGGATTGTAGCCACATATGGTGGATTATAGTTATTTTCTACATACTTTATCATGAGTTGAAACATTATCATACTTGTTCACATACACTAATACAATTGTGTTTTCGTTGATGATTGTTTATGATTGTTTATGGTTGATGATTGTTTATCAAACATAGTTTTTGTTTATCAAATATATTATGGATAATGAAATGTAAATTGGTTTCCTAAAGACCCTGTCACTGCCCGTAAGGTTACAACCATCCAACCTTGTCTATATTTTTATGATGTTGATTCATCTGTAAGAAATGATACTTTTTGATTGATGTTCTAAAGATTATAAGCTTCGATAAAATACAGTAGAATATTTGTTGTTGAGGACTATTGCTTGTTGTTGTGACTGCATTGGACTATTGCTCGTTGTGACTGCATTGCATGTTCAAGATGTTATGTTTATCCACTGATTGGACTGTATGCCAGTGGTTGTGAACATCAATCACAAAGTATCATTTCTTTTCCAGCTTGCCATTGTTTTCTTAGAAAATAATGGCAAGCTGGAAAAGAAAGTATTCTGAGTATTCTGAATTTGGGGATATGACATCCTTGTATATTGTTCACAAAGATTGATAACATGAACATGGCAGAGATTCATAGTCCATGAATGAATGACCTGATTAGAAGCACAGCTGAACCAAGCATCATAAACAGATCCACCATGCTAGAACATTCTCTTAAAAACACCACCTTTGAAAGAATTAGAAGCATCATTTTCATTCTCCATTCCATCTGCATCTTTGCCTTCCATTTCCATCTCACTATAATTTGCCACAATTGCTTCCTCAGCTTGCTTCTGCGCCATGAATCTCACACCCAAATCTTCTCTTCAGTACTAGAAGCAATGGGTGATGGGCAAAGGGAAAAGGGACAAGGGAAAATATAGGTATTGAGAAGGAAGTGAAAACAATGTGATATAGCACAGCCGTTTGTAATACAGTAGTCAGTATGGTGAAGTGGGACAGAACGGTACTTGAAGCAGTGTAGAAACAAACGGGCAGTCGCTGAGGTGTATTTAAAAGGACATCTAATTCTGTACTTTTCCCTTCAAGTGCATTCTTTCAAACAGTTGACATTCTTTCAAGATTCTAAACAACTAAGTGACTTTTAAGATTTACCACCCATTCAATGCCAGTACCAAAGTTAGAGAAGTCTTAATCTATCTATTAAAAGTACATATCCATAGGAAAAAAATTCAGAAATGAAACTGTAACATATGAATTGTCCAGTTAATCCAAAACTGTTGATTAAAGTCCAAGAGGAATTCTGCAGGAAAAGAAAGTTGGTTAATGAATCGACCATACCAATCTGGTGTGTTTCAACAACATTAATCATCTGGTCAAGGATGGATTCAGAATGTGAAGGCCGGTTTAAGATTCTACTTTCTTTTTCTTGTTGAAGACAATATTTGAAATCTCTCTAAAGCTCAAAAAGAACCTATAATATTTCTTACTGCGAGAAAGAAATATAGGCCCTCAATCAATCTGCTTAGTTATCATGCCCTCAAAAAGAATATCAGGGACTTGGAAGGATCCATTATTTGTGACAGGATTGCTTTTCTCATTATTTATCAGCTTAGATAATATTGCCCAGGGTCTCTTTTAACCTTGATGATTGGAATTTCATCTTTTATTTATGAGACATACTCTTCTGACAAATATATGGCAGAAGGATCCCATCTCTAATTGCTACCCCTAATCCTCCCTAATTTGAAGGGTTAATAAGAATTTCATTAACTGTATATTATTTAAAATTGCTTTAGCCTCTTACTGACACCACCTATGCCTATGCTGCCATGGAAGACATGGGTACCATCTAATATGCAATGAAGAGTAACGCTGCCTAAATCTTGCTAGAGTCAGGTGAAGTTAATGATGCCTAAATTGTTTGGGGGTTCAAAATCTAGACAACTAGAGTCATGGGCATTGAATACGGGAAGAAGGAAATATGGCTTGATTTTCATTTGTAGTTAGAATTGAATCATGTTACAGGTAGGTTTAATATTATAGTGCAAAATTTTAGATTTACAAATTAATTGATATGTATTCTACTACTATTTCAATAATATGGTTTGATTTAGTATTTGCATTTAGAATTGAATTATATTACAGGCAGATTTAATATTTCAGTGCAAAATTTTAATTTACAAGTTAATTGATGGGTGTTCGACAACTAATTCAATAAGAATTCTTCACTAATTTGTATTGTTACAAAAATAAGAAACAATAGTGTATATAGGAAACGAATCATGAGACCATAAGCTATATTCTTTTTTCAGATGCCAGTTGTTTTCAGTTTAAGGGCTAATTTGAATTTAATTAACTGTTTGTTATTTAAACTCTCAAATGCTGCTTCTTACCGGTAACTTGGTTGATGATGATGGTTTAGAATGATATGGCAAAAGGTGGATTCTATTATACATATCAGGATTGAGAACTATATTTCAAGGGAAGTGATACAAATTCCTTTTTATGTAAAATTTTTAGGATCACGAATCATTCTATATACTTTGTGAAGTCCAATGTTGATGTTGATTCATTTGTTAAGAAACGATACTTTGTGATTGATGTTCACAGCCACTGGCATATAGTCCAATCAGTGGATAAACTTAACAACATCTTGAACATGTAATTCATCTTTAGAACATCAATCACAAAGTATTGTTTCTTACAGATGAATCAACATCATAAAAATATAGACAAGCTGGAAAAGAAACGATACTTTGTGATTGATGTTCCAAAGATGCATTGCATGTTCAAGATGTTCTTAAGTTTATCCACCGATTGGACTGTATGCCAGTGGCTGTATAACAGTATACACTGGTTATAGTATACATTGGTATATCTCCATTACAAAATATAGTTTGTCAGCACTCTTATGAGAAATGGAATTCAAAGCTATTTATGTTGGAACACAAGTTGAACCCATCTTTCCTCTTACCATGCATTTTTTTTGTGATTTGTGAAGTAAAATTTACATAAAAAATATATAATCAATTGTAAAAACTTGCTCTCTCAATTGCCATGAAAAGATGTTTCAGAAGTTCTCTTGGGATCATGTGTCAACCCAATCAAGTTATTTCTTTCATTTTTCCCTCTTTGTTTTGGTATACACTAGTATACAGTAGCCACTGGTAAGTACCCACTGGTCTACTTATGTTGTTACAGAATAGTATATTCATTGTCAGAAATCTAATTTCTGCTTACTTGGGGAGATTGTGTTAATTCATTGAATCCATGCCAATATTATTTTGTGTTGCTAGTGATTATGTTGGCTTTCACAGAGTGTGCTTGTCTTCCTCTCCATTTTGGTTTTTCTCTCCACTTCAAGGTAGGAAACCTTGTTTCTCTCTTGTCCTTTGAATTTTGAGTGCTTTCAGAGGTCCATCAATGGTAGTCATCTCCAAAATCGTGTTTTGATCATAATTAACATATTGTGAAACTTAGAATTTGGAGTTCTGATCCAATGTGGAATATTTATGGATTTTACGAGCTTAAATATTTCTTTATGTTGCAAAATGTAATAGTTGTGCTCCTAGCTATGACACCAATTAAGTGCACTTGTTGCATGTATGCCTTGCTTTCAAAGTTACTTATTGATAGTGTGGATATGGTATTTTTGCATATTGGTGCATATTGGTTTAATGTTTTGGTATTGCAAGATCTTGTTGAATTAATGGATAAACAAGCATGCCCTCCCTTGACCATTGTTTTCATTAATGTGCTTTTATAGACATATTAGCTTGCATTTGTTAGTGTTGTTTCTTTTAACATATTTAAGTGGAATACACGAAGGAGTACCACATGATGAATGCTTCATTTAATGCATTGTTAAGGTGTAGTCTCATAACTATCCATTTCTAGTTCTTCAGACATGATTTTAAATGTGTTTTGGTAGACAACTGTATTGTTCATGATTCTGTATGTATATACCCTAACCATCTTGTTATTATTGTTGCATTACGAAATTAAGTTAAATAATTCTACTTTGTTCAATGCTCTATTTCATCTTCAATTTCTTTTCATTTTTCATTCATTTTAAAAAACCACGTGATAGGTACATAAACATAAATGGATAGTTTTGAGACTACACATATGATGATAAAGTGAGACTACACATATGATGACATTAAATATGTTTGAAATAGCTTCTGGATTTGATTTTGTAGATATTTTTGGCATCAACATTTACGATCACACTCTGTGATCCTTCATCAGGATGGAAGAGAGAAAAATGATTAAAAGAAAAGTCCATCATTTTGGTCTGTTGCAATAATTTTGGTCTCTTTCATCCTGATGATGGATCATAGAGTGTGATTCATAACTATCTACACAATCGAATCCAGAAGCTATTTGAAACATTGATGCCAAAAATATCCACATATGATGATAAAAAATGAGCTATCTGATGATTGTTTACTGTTCATGTTTGTAAATGGTCAATATTTCTAATGGTACTCCTTGGTGTATTCCATTTAAAAATAAACAAGTTTTAGTTTTTCTATCATGTTTACTTTGTAGATGCAGGATTGACCATCTAACAATACAAAAAGTAATGGGAAGAATGAGCGGGATATGAGATGGTTGCTCATCGAATGTGGGGCATAAGGGTGTAGAGCGTGGATTTCCTTGCATTTTCTTATTTAATGGTGTGTTTTCACACCACCATTCAGTTCATGGATATTGTTCTTCCCCAAAACTTCTATATGATGCTATAGTTGTGTCATTATATTTTTTCTATAAATTTGTAATATCAACATAAATGAAACTTTTTCAATTTGTACTCATAGAATATAGTCATGTTGTTATATATGAATGAACAAAAATAGTATGAATGAACAAAAATTTGCTTGATACAGTGCTGATGGCTATGATAAATGTCCCTATGTGTGAGTGTGGTGATGGATCACGCTGCGTGTTGAAGACGTCACACACACGTGATATTCTAGATCGTAAATTTTGGAGTTGCAAAAATAAGAAAAAGGTTGTTAATTGCACAATATTTAAATGTTTACAAAGAATAAATATTAGTCATTATAGTGAGACTAACTTAGATTTGTATTGTAGGATGGTGGTGGATGTCAGTATTTTCGGTGGGCCAATGACACCCTGTCGCTGTCTACATCATTTGCATGTTCTCCACATATACTTGTTGTGGATGACGAGTGCAAGTCTTGCAAAGCGCTCGAGAAAGCTATTGCAAAAGCGGAGGCTACGTATAAAGCCGATGTCATGTTTTTACGATGTTTACTTTGTGCAACAATCGTACTATTTAGTTGGGTCATTTGTTGGGTCATTATGCAGAAATAGATATATATGTGGACTAGATGACTTATTTATATTTTGATGTGATATCGAGCAATGCTATAATTACTTTCTTGTTATAATATTGTTTATGATAATGTATAAAATTATTAAAAAAAGTTAAGTTTACTGTTTACAATATTGAAAAAAAAATATTAAATTTTGTTTATGATTTTCTATATAAAAATATAAATTAATAAAAAAAACTTATAATGGACAACAAAAATAAAATATTAAATTGAAACATTATATAATAATTATAAAAACTTAAATTTTCTTGTCAAATTCTAATTCCAATTGAAAATGTAGAACCAAACATAGAAAATGGATAATGTATTTTCAATTCCAATTTGAAATTGCAAACCAAACACATAAATAGGAATTTCTCACTTCCAATTCTAATTTCAAAAATGGCAACCAAACGCAAAATATGGATTGTCTCAGCCATCTTCTGGGTGAACCAAACCGTCCAAACTATCTTCTGAATACACAAAACCAGAATTTCAAAACCTGATTTTGAGATAATCAGGTTTTGTCTCAAATTTCAATTCCTGCAAACAAACGGGGCCTTAAGAAAGGTGTCCTGTGGAGCTATTTTAGGAACTTTTTTATTTTTTGAGCTAGAGTTTCAACAAATGAAAAAATATGTAAATCAGAATTTTGTTGGAGCATTTTTGTTTCCTTGCTGGAGCTTGGAATTGAAAAATGGGAATTGGTGAATTGGTATAGGCCAATTTTAATTTTGGTTCAAAATGAGTATTCAGCCAATCCACCTCAGAATCTGGAATTAGAGTTGAGACATGGAATTAGAATTGGGAATTTAATTTTGAGAAGGGAAACCAATTCCCATTTTCTAAGTCTAGGTTAATTCTAGCAACCAAAGATTATGACCACGTGCCTTTCCAATGCCAGATTTCACAATTTTTCTCTACATATTATCCATATATAATGCTACCCTATAATTGCAAATTTAACGTTTTCAATTTTCCCACCATTTTTCTCAATTTTCTCAATTTCATACATAACCTAATCCATAATTGTAAAAGAGCCCTAGCTTGTTGTCAAGCATATTCCGCACAATGATTAACATGTCACGTTTAACATGTTTTTGATGTCTTGCACTTTTTAGTTCCTGTCGTAGGTCTAAAACTATAGGCAACGATTGAACTTTAACTCGTTATTAATAACTAAGTTTTTAACAAATGCGATATCAGAATTTTTGTCATTTTTGAAAAATATTTATTTTAATTAAAGTAAGATACAATTTGTTTAACATAATAAATGTACAAAATTAATTTTCTGTGATCTCATTGGGTAAAATGAATTGAGCGATAAGGGTGGATTTTTAGGAAATTTTGGCCTTGTTTATAAAGTTTTTTGAACTGTCTCCTTCCAGTCATTTTTACATAAAATATCATTTTTTTGGTAATTAGCCTCTTCTATACTTATATTCTAAAATCGTTATGAAATCTCATAATAATATTTTTTTTTAATATTAATCTTATTATGTTTTTTTAAAATCTTATTATTATTTTTTACTTTTGTTTGTAATTAGTCTAACCTCTTATACTTATATTCAAAAATCCTTATGAAATCTCATAATAATATTATTTTGTTTTATTTAATAATATTTTATAAAAATAATTTCTTGCATTATTGTAATAATTGTTATCATTTAACAAAATTTTATATTTATGTATTATATTAAATAATATGGAAAAACTTAAAAAATATACTTATTTTTCTAAACTAAAAATATAATTGATATGGAGAATTTTTGGATAAGCATTTCCATAAAATTTATAAAACCTTACTTTTATAAAATCTTCATTTATTTGGGGGAAAAACTATTCCAAAGATTACTATAAACAGAATGTGCGGACGCCAAATTTCAGTAGAATAATGGATTGATTGCACATTTCACCTCCAACGGTTTCAACTTTATTGCCTCATTACACCTTAAATTTGTTGGAAAATGTAAAGACATGTTAGTTAAGTTGTGTAGCATATGTACATTGGCTCGAACATGTCGGCAAGTAGAAAGTCATTTAAAGGATTTTACCCATCTTTTATATTAATAAAAGGCTTATTAATTATGGCCAATTTGTTGTTATTGCTTCTACTTGACAGTCTGAGAGATTGAGAGAAATAAGATTGGCAGAACAGATCTTCAATCTCTTCATTTCTGGGTGGAATCGTATGTTGTTGGGTCTGAAAAACTTCTATTCTTTCCTCTTTGACAGCGTTTTGTGTTTTTAATTTTTTCAATAGGAAGTTGAGAGGGGATGGTTTCGGCATGCCAGGAAATTGATCTTCCCATACTTCAGCATTCTTTGAAATAGGTGACCCTAATTATTTTTATATTGTGACAATTCTAAGTTGTTTATAATTTATTTAGTTGGGTGGAGAGGAGAAATATCAAATAAATGTTTGTATTGATAGGATAATTTAACTATGGGTGTCTCCTAGTCTATTTAGGTCTTTTTTACTATTTTTATATATTTTAATAGATTATTTGTTAAAATAATCAAAGAAATAATGTGCAATCACATTTTACCAAACCCTTGTTTAACTAACAGATTTATTTAAATTGTAAATTGTAAATTTTAATTTTAGTTTTAGTTTAGTTGTCAAATTATATTAATATTTATTAATTTCAAATATTTCCATCACCTAAAACATGTAACATTTATAATTTTGTTATTAATATAAATTAAAAAATAATATTTTATTGATTCAAAGTTCACATTATTTTTTACATAAAAAGTGATATCAATGATCCACATATTTTGAAAATCTATGTAATTTCATATTTCATTTTCTATAACCAAACTCATATTTATAAACTAACAATTATTTTAAACTTTAAAATTGGAAAACTAACTTTAAACATACCTACAATTTTTATGTTTTGAAATGTGATTTTCAAAGTTCTACTTTCTATTTTGTCAAATTTGAAATACAAATTTTATACTTTCCCTCTTCTAAAATGTATTTACTCCCTCTTTTTAAATACATTAGCAATTGATAATCTCACTCTCATAACCACAATCATAGTTAAAATTCTCAACTAGAAGTAAAAATTGGAGATTTAGTGGACCCAAATCATAATTACAGTTATAATAGTTCTATTAATTAATTTAATAGTTGTCATATACTATAATTTTTAACATATTTTTATCATATTAATACATTGTAATCATATTAATACAAAAATAGATCAATTTAATCCAAAATTGTTACATCTTAACAACAATTATCCAAAATGCAAAGTAAATTTAGTACCTGGTGTGGATCTTGGTCTGTGTTTTCTTTGAGAGAGCGGAAGCCAAAAGATCCAGATGCCAATTCTGCTATTATAAGTAACAAAGTAAACATTTTACAGAAACCAATCTCCATGTTTGCCACTTTCATTACTGTCAGTAGTTTTGCTTCTGTGAATACAACTAAGGAAAGTGGTATTTATCCACATCACGTTATGCTCCTGGGATACTCTTTTACGGAAGCTGAAAAGACCCTGAAATTGACCAAGTGTGAACTGGGCTATTGTAATGTCGGCTTCATGTTTTTGGTTTCTATCAATATCAGTTAAGAAAGGCGTTCTATGCAACTATTTTAGGAATTTTTTTTTTAAGCCAGAGAGTTTCGGTAAGGGAAAAAACTCTGTATATCAGAATTTTGTTGGAGCATTTATTTCTAAGATTTTAGATTTCAAGGAGGTGTTTTTTCCTGTGCATTTTCTAAAAATTTGCTGTTAATGACATGCCCTTCTAACACTAGATTTCACAATTTTGCTCTGATATTATTCATCTATAATGCTACCCTATAATTGTATTTTTTTTTTTTTGATCGATAAGGGGTCGAGGGCGAATATTATATTAAAATAGTAAAATATACCAGAGCATAGATCAAGCTATTGAGATTCAAAATACACACGAAATTCCCTTGATGTTTGTTGCATGATCACATAGTTTGAAAATGGCTTATGCGAACATGCAACACCCCATAAGCCTTCCCCACCGTTACCTGCCCTTGGCTATGGGACCCACGATGCATATTCATCTCAGCGTTCATAATCTTTAATTCCGCAACAGGGTCTTTCATCATTGTCACATGATCGCATAGCCAAGAAAAGGGCTATGCGAACATGCGACACACCGTAGCCCTTTACCACCGTTAATCGTTGCCGCATAAAGTTTCCACAAAGGGCTTGTCGCATGATCGCATAACTCAAGACTAGCTCATGCGAACATGCGACAAGCCACCAGCCCTCACCATGACCTTAGTGCCCACTTTATCCGCGAACTGGCGAGAACTTTGACTGGGCCCACATCCGAAAGATTGACGGTCGTCGCATCTTCGCGTATACCTTCAAGACTCAACCAGAACATGCACCCATCGTCAGATCATCCATGCTGTGACCCCACTGAAAAGTCTGGGCCCTTCGATGTGACAACATTCCCTTACCAGCTTAGCCAATCCTAACTTGACGCCTCGATGGTGAATCATCACGTGGTCCCACTGCAGACAAACCAATGGCATCTAATTAGACGGTGGGTGCATGATCGCATGGGGAGAGAATATTCCATGCGATCACATGCCAGCCGTCGATCAAAATCTCTAACCCCAACCCCGTTGACAACACTCCACCTCATATTTTCCTTATCAGACGATGGGCACGACAATCCCATACCAACTTAGCCAGTCTCCACCTGACACCTCGACGATGGATCATCACGTGGTCCCACTGCAGACAAACCAACGACATCTAATCGGATAGAGGGTGCATGATCGCATGGGGACAGAATATTCCATGCGATCACATGCCATCCGTCGATCAAAATCTCTAACAAAAGCCCCGCTGACAACACTCCACCTCTTAATTTCCTTCGGCCAATAGGGGTGCTCCATTTATGCATACATGTCACCATGGACCCACAGTTTGAAACCCTACACCACAAAGAAGAATGAACGGCCGACGTGATTTTGCATAGCTCTGACAAATCCCTTACGCTTTAGCGACCACCGTTGATGCTCTGACATGTGAAGACCGTCTGACTTATCCGAAAACCAGGCCCCACCCTTGAGCTTTGGCAGTAAAGGAAAACTCCTATTCGCTGGATAGACTTTCTTCATTCCCTGACCTAGCGACGACTAACATGATAAAAAAGGGCCCCACACAATTGCAGCAGCGCACATAGGAATTGCTGGTGTCAGAGATTTAACTGTGCAGAGGCGAACGATTGAAAACAACCAAGGTTTTCAACGCTAGAAGATAACTCCAACAACATCTAATCGAACGGTGGGACATGATTGCATGGGGAGAGAATATTCCATGCGATCACACGCCAGCCATCGATCAAAATCTCTAGCGCAAGCCCCGCTAACAACACTCCACCTCTTTATTTCCTTCGGCCAATAGGGGTGCGCCATTTATGCATACATGTTACCATGGACCCATAGTTTGAAACCCTACACCGCAAAGAAGAATCAACAGCCAGCGTGATTTCGCATAGCTCTGACAAATCCCTTGCGCTTTAGCGACCACCGTTGATGCTCTGACATGTGAAGACCGTTTGACTTATCCGAAAACTAGGCCCCACCCTTGAGCTTTGGCATTAAAGGAAAACTCCCATTCGCTAGATAGACTTTCTTCATTCCCTGACCTAGCGATGACTAACATGATAAAAAAGGGCCCCACACAATCACAGCAGCGCACATAGGAATTGTTGGTGTCAGAGATTTAACTGCACAGAGGCGAATGACCGAAAACAACCAAGGTTTTCGATGCTAGAAGATAACTCCAACGGCATCTAATCGAACGGTGGGCGCATGATTGCATGGGGAGAGAATATTCCATGCAATCACACACTAGCCATCGATCAAAATCTCTAGCGCAAGCCCCGCTGACAACACTCCACCTTTTTATTTCCTTCGGCCAATAGGGGTGCGCCATTTATGCATACATGTTACCATGGACCCATAGTTTGAAACCCTACACCGCAAAGAAGAATCAACGGCCAACGTGATTTCGCATAGCTCTGACAAATCCCTTGCGCTTTAGTGACCACTGTTGATGCTCTGACATGTGAAGACCGTTTGACTTATCCGGAAACCAGGCCCCACCCTTGAGCTTTGGCATTAAAGGAAAACTCCCATTCGCTGGATAGAATTTCTTCATTCCCTGACCTAGCGACAACTAACATGATAAAAATTGGGCCCCACACAATCGCAACAGCGCTCAAAGGATTTGCTGGTGTCAGAGGTTTAACTGCGCAGAGGCGACCGATTGAAAACAACCAAGGTTTTCGACGCTAGGAGATAACTCATGTCTGGACACCGACACTCTTCAATGTACAATAGGTATCTGCTCTTCTTTTCCTAATCCAACTCCTCATTTAATGTTCTCAACTCCTACACTCGCTATGCGCAATGAGAAAAGATGTCCATCTTATCACCACATGGAGCCGTTCTGTCAACTTCTGAGGCAAAAATATATCAGGACCTGATTTGACCATTTTGATTTAGTGGTTAGATTCAATGAGCTCCGTTGAAACTCCATTGACATCGGATAGAATTTTCAAATTTGTTCCTCTAGCTGCCAGGTCAGCCAGCTCATCCGCTTCAGTGTTTCCTTCTCTGAAAGTATGGTTAATGGTTTTCGTTTCAAACTTATCCATTAACTGTAAGATTACTTCTAAAACTGCCATAAGACGCCAATTTGGGGTTGATCTGACTTTGATTGCATTGATGGTAATTAGCGAGTCTCCCTCAATTTCAAGCTTTGAGATCCCTACTTCCCGAGCTAGTATCAGTCCAGACAATAGTGCTTTAAATTCTGCCATATTGTTGGTATCTTTGGGTAATGGTATGGCTTGTTTGGCAATCACATTCCCAGTTGTAGAACGTATGATGCATCCCGCTCCTGAGGGGCCTAGGTTACCTTTAGAAGCTCCATCAAAATTTAATTTGTACCATCCAATTGGGGGGGGTTTCCAGACACATGCCTTCCTTAGTTCTTGATTTCTTCTATTTCCTCTGCCTATGGTGATTGGAGTTTTTAACTCAAACCAATTTTTTGTCATCTGATCATCCCAACTGGTAAAAAATTTGTGTTGTGCTGATTGAGTTTGGATCCAAGAATTCATTACCTCAACTATGGCTGCCTCCAATTTGTTAATTATAGTTTCAAATTTCAAAAATTTATCCTGGAATAATCTTCTATTCCTTTCTTTCCAAATCTCCCAAATCAGAATTGATGGAGAGATCATCCATAGACTACTGAATAAACTTCCTCCCATGATTTGTGGCCATGATATCAAAAGTTGGAGTAAATTATTTGGGGGGGCTGATGACCATCCTAATCTTGAATAAAGCCAGTACCAACAATCTTTAGCAAAGGGACATGATACTAATAGATGATTTACGTCCTCTTCATTCTTGAAACACATAATGCATCTGGATGGGCCCTGATATCCCATCTTAATAAATTTATTTCCAGTTAAAATTCTACCTTGGGATGCCGCCCACATAAATAACCCGGCTTTTGAAAGTCCAACCTTGTTCCAACATAATTGTGCTGGGATCTCTTCTATTTTGGATGTGAATGATTTGGCTATTACATTGTAGCCCTCTTTGACACTATAGGATCTTGATTTTGCCCCATTCCAAATGATTTCATCTTTTCCTTGTTTGAGAAGAAAGGGTCTATCTTTGATCAATGTTTTGAGCTTATCTACCTCTCTTGTATCTAATTGAAGTGATGAGAAGTCTTTCCACTCCCAAGAACCATCTATAGCAGCAAAGGACGAAGGGATGATATAGTCACTGAGATATGGTCCCCATGATGAAGTAAAAATATGACTGATCTGATTGGGGCCTAACTGTGAATTGATGGTTGGATGTCCATCCCAAGAGTCTTCCCAGAATCTCACTTCCTTTCCATCTTTGATATTCCAAGATATGTTATTGTCAATAATATGTCTTGACTTAGCTATGAAGTTCCATATTCTCGAGCCTTTTGGGAACTCTTTAATTTTGACTATATCTTCCTTATTAAAGTTGCCTAAATATTTAGCTCTGAGAATTCTAGTCCATTTGAGATCCTGATTATTCACTATTTTCCAATAAAGCTTTGTACCTAGAGCTTGGTTCTGCCATAATTGATTTTTAATGCCAGTGCCACCTGAAGATTTCAGTTTACATATTTTATCCCATGAGATTAATGCAAATTTCCTCTTAGTATCTGTACCCTACCAAAAAAATTTCCTAAGTTTCTTCACCATATCCATATATCCCTCTGTGGTAAGTGAAAGGCAAGACATTAGGTATATTGGTATTGCTGATAATGTTGCTTTGATCATGACTAATCTCCCAGCCCAAGATAGCCATCTGGTTTTCCAATTATCCATCTTCCTGTCCATCTTTTCATTGAGAGGTTTCCAAACTGATGCTGTTCTGAGGGATTTGTCAATCGGGATGCCCAGGTATGGACATGGGAGAGAGCCTGATTTACATTCCAGAATTTTTACAATTTTCTGGTGGATTTTCTTTTTTGTGTGGAATAAGAAGACCACTGATTTCTCTTTATTGACTAGTTGCCCTAAAGCTTGTCCATAGTGATCTAGTATCTTGGAAATCTGCTTAGCTTCCTGGATACTCCCCTGACCCATGAGAGTAATGTCATCTACAAATTGTTGATGAGTAACTGGTCAAATGGATGAGGATATTGTAATGCCATTGATTAGGTTTTGATCCTGCAAACTGATCATACTTCTCCCTAATGCCTCAGCCATAATTATGTATAAAAATGGTGATAATGGATCTCCTTGTCTGATGCCATTAGAGCCTTCAAAGAAGCCTTGTGGCGATCCGTTCACCAAGACAGAGAATTTAGGAGTTGAAATACAATAAAATATCAAATTGATCCATGCTTTAGAAAACCCAAATCGTTCCATACATTTAATCAAGAATCTCCAATTGACCTTGTCATAGGCTTTCTTGATATCCAATTTTATAATCATGCTGGATTGCTTATTATGCTGGATAGAATGTATCGCTTCTTGGGCTATGATTATCCCATCTAGAATTGATCTACCCGGGACAAAACCGATCTGTTCCTCCCCAATTAGTTTGACTAAGACCTTTTTTAGTCTATTTGCTAGAGCTTTAGAGAGAATTTTGTAAATTGTGTTACAGAGAGCAATTGGTCTGAATTCATCCAAATTAATGACTTGTTCTTTTTTAGGTATTAACTCTATGAAAGTATTGTTGATTTCAGTTAGAAATCTACCTGAAGCTCTTGCGGCCTCCAAAGCATCAGTGAGGTCTTTGCCCAAAATGCTCCAGCAATGAAGGAAGAAGCTTGGAGGAAAGCCATCCGGTCCTGGAGCTTTGTCTGGAGCCATTTGGGAGATAGTATGCCAGATTTCTTCTTCCTGAAAGGGTCTGGATATCATCTGATTATCTGCATCAGTAATGATATTTGGGATGTTTTTCAATAACCCTTGTTGAATCCTCAAGGGAGATGAGATAGAACAATTGAGAAGCTGAGAGTGATATCTGGTGATTTCTTTGATGATCTCCTTCTGATCCTCCAATATAGAGCCAACAACATCCTTGAGTTGAGAAATCCTATTAATGCCTCTCCTCTATTTTGTACTTGAGTGGAAAATTTTTGTATTCTTGTCTCCTTCAGCTAGCCAAGACTCTCTAGATTTTTGTTTCTAGTATATTTCTTCTTTGGCTAGGATATCTTCCCAATCCCTTAAGAGAGATTTTTCTTCTAAGTAACTGTCATGGTCCAATCCCGATTGCATAATAGTAAATTTAACTGAAGATTTAACGTTTTTATTTTCCCACCAATTTTCTCAATTTTTTAAATTTCATACATAACTTAATCCATAATTGTAAAATAGCCCTAGCTAGTGTGAATGGTATTAGGGAATTCATTTTTTGTCATAGTTGTCAAGCATATCCGGCGGACAATGATTAACATGTTTTTTTACGTCTTAGACTTTTTTATGGTGCCAAGATAACTTTTGAAGCAAGGTTCCTTTTTTTTTAATAATATTTTTAAGGAAATAAATTATTTTTGAGTATTCATTTTAGACAAAGAAATAGATCATAAGTATATTTAATTAAATTTAAAATTAAATATGTTCTAAAATTGAAGATAAAAATTATGTGATAGATTATTAATAGATAGAATTTGATGTTAACTTTAAAATGATTAAAAAGTGGATAATGAATGTTAGCGTCTTTATCAATTGTATAAAATAAAATACAAAGAGTGAAAATGGCATGGGTTAGCTTCAAATTTTAGATTTTTTTGCTATAAGATTGGATGAATATGATAAAAGGAAAGATCAAGGGATTGAATTGTCCTAAAGACTCTCTAGGTTTTTTCTTAATAAAGAAACCCTTAGTGAATACAAGAGAAGAACCACATTCACAATCAAGACTTATCCTAGGGAATTATCAAACCATTTATTAGATCAATAATTTTACACATCACTTGGAACTTATATCCTTATGGTAGGAAAAATTCTAAGTGGTGGCAAACCAAATAGTAGGACTTTCTCATATCCAATTTCTTTGACTCCTAAAAGAGATGAGTCCCCCATGTAGAGAATCTCCCCCTTAGTATTACAAAATATTTAGAGGAAATATTTTAGAAGATCCAAATCGAATTCTATTTGGATTCAAATCTCTCTATCAAACTTATGATTATAGGATTAATAATCTTTGATTCAAGGTTGAATAACTTGATAAACAATTTTCAATTCAAGTTTTAACAACTTTAACTACAACTAAATTGCCTTCAATTGTAAATACAATCATATAAATCAATTTCAACTTTTGAATTGGGTCCCAAGAAAATGTAAAAATTTGTGTGTTGAAACACATCCCATTGTTAGCTAAAACCTTCATCACACCCAATTCTTCAATTTATTTTACTTTCATATTTCATTTTCTATAATAGCATTGGTTGGATGGCTTAATTCCATATATTACACCACAAGTCATTAAAATTGGAGTATTTTCTACATTTATGCAAAAAACCTCACACAATCTATTCCATAAACAACTAGAATTTTGATGAATAGGCCTTTCCATTAATATAGTAATAAAAATACACTATTCACAAAAAAAAGTTTGGGGGATATGAAATGACCCCAGAAGTTTCAAACGAGCCTAGCCCAAATAGAAAAATAAACATAAAAACATGGGTAGGGCCTAGAAAATAAATTGGCATTATGCGACTAGAACAGTACCAACTGAGGGAGGAGAATCAAGGTCATCATTTTTACCCCATACATTAGCAGGCTCTAGATTGGGGTCTGGGAGGGACATTCCATCATCAAATTTTTCTTCTTCCTCTGCATCTTTCCTAATCGGAGAAATGGCCAGAGCTATGTGCAGGAACCGCTTCGAAGAAGTGGCCCAACTAGAGTCACCGCTAGCATCTGCCAACCAGAGCCACTCAGAGAAATGGGAGAAATACTGTCAGTCGGCCAAGTCAGAGATGAACCACCACAGGGTGGAAAAGCAGAGTGATGCCTTTGAAAATATCTTCCCCTGCCAAAAGGATGACATGTGGCCTAAGATTGTGGCAATTGAAAGTGGAAGGTGGAGGAACTACGACCATGCTAGTGAACGCGCGGTGAAGATATGTCACCAGAAGTAGAAATATCCAACAAAAATCTAGCAACTATACAAGGGGCATTACCCCAATGCTAAAGTAGCTCCTGCAAGTGGGCCATTTCAAGAGCCACTTTATTAGCTTGAACCTGAATCTACAACATAAATATTGTGGTTCCACAACACACACCCCATTTTGGGCACTTAGCCTAATGGGGACCCCCCCTTTTTTTAGTATTTTATCTTTTGGGTGGACTAGAGTCTTGGAGGTGATCTTGGTTAGGTATCTGGTGAGTTAGATTGTGGGTCGTGGTGTACTCTTGATAGTTGGATACTAGTTTAGGTTTACTATTGGTCTCTCTTTTTTTTTTGTCTTTGTTTTAAATCCTTTTAGGACTTAGTTTTTTAGTCCCTGCAAACTTTTCGAGTTTCGTGAATCTTAAAACCCCATCAACCTTGAAAGCCCAAGTACTTGATCGCTCTATGCACTAAAATAGACTAAGACAAAGATTGGATGGTCAGACTTTCGCAGTTTGACACTCTGAAGTCCATGCCAACATCAACCCCTATGGCTTATAAAAGGACATTTTCTTAGTTGAGTTTGTCATTCAACAACTTTTGATATTTCAAGCTCCAACATTGTGACCATCTAGTGGCTTCAAACACTAGGTATTTTGCACCATTTGTGACCTTTTTTTAGGCATCCTCCTTCGTTGCTAAGCTCTTTATTGTAGGATTTGTCAGACTCCATTCACGTTCGAGGTAGGGTTTGTAGCTTTCTCTTTGTTTTTACCCTCAGTTCTTCACTGCCCTTTTTTTAGGGTTTTTTTGTTAGAGTCTAGGGTTTTTTTGAGAAGGGTTTAGGGTTTGTTTATTTTGTTTTAGGTTTTATTTGTTAGATCTTGGGCTTCTTTGTTAGATTTAGGGTTTTCTAGTAGTTTTTAGGTTTATTGTCTAGCTTTTTCAGGGAATTGTAGTCTGAAGGTACACAACCCAACACTAGAAAGGTTCCCTCCAAGTGACTATCTCCACGGTTACCCTCTTTCGGAGCTTTCGTAGTCTCACACTCCAATACTTCGATAGAATCCTCTGACCCTACAAGTTTGACTTTCCAGTACTAACACTAGCCAAGGCTTCACACTTTTGGGCTTTTGTAGTATGTTGATGTTGTCGAACTGCAATGGTGCAAAATTGTGAAGATTCCAAATACTTAAATTGTCTTAGTTTTCACTGGTATTTTGGTAATTTAAGAGGTTTCCCTCCTTTTTAGGGGTTTTTGGTCTTTTCTCACAATTATTTAAAATAGTTTCCTATTTTCAATAATGTTGTTGATGAGCATATCTCATAAATGTAGGTTTACCAGTACGAAAAATCTCATGTCCCCAAGTACCCCTTTAGTGACTATGTACACCCTAGCAAGATGGGTAATCTCCGCAATGAGATTACAAATATAGATGTCAGTAGATGGGATCGTGATGATTTCCTAAGATAGGCCAAAGAACCTAGTGGTCGCTCATTGTATTGTACAACTATGGTGCTTACAGGACTAGTAAATGTTGTAGGATACCCAATATCAGTGATTGTGCTTGACCTAATCATGACCTTGGTAGAGAATTATACATCCAATGAAAAGGTGGTCAAAAATGGACCTAGGGAAGTGGTTCTAGATATTCGCCTAGATATTATAAAAGAAGTTTTCCACATCCCAATTGTAGACAATTATTACAAAGTGTCACCAGAGTATGGTCAAAGGTATTTTCAAAATACTCATATTTATAAGCTTGTCAATGAAGACTATTTGGCACACCCATAGAAATAGGAACAATTAGAAAATATGGAGCTCCACAGGGCTTTTCTAAATGAAGATGCACAAAACTTTGTGACCTTGCTGAGAAGAATCTCGGGCTTTCCTACAGCCAAAATATTGGAACCTTGGATGATTTTCATTATTCAAAAGATTAGAGGCATGAAGGTTAGGATCAATTGGTGTACTATCATAAGTGACAACCTTGATGAGAAACTACAAGGTACTACAGATAATCCTCAATTTTATATGAGATCCTATATTGTTTATCTGCTAGTTGCAAGGGAAGAATATCTTGGGCTTTACAGAAGGAGGTCAATGCAGGATCTAAATGCTTAACCCTACACCGTGTACCCCCAATTAGTAAGAAAGGAGAAAATCAACAAGGATAGTCCTGAGTACAGGCTGGTAAATGATGATTTTATCTTTTCCATCATCCAAGCCATTGAGGGTGATTATGCGAAAAGACTATCTGAGGAAGTGGCTTCCAAAGTCTAGATGATTGTGGTGTACTAAATTTAGTTCCACAATTTTACATACATCGGGGTGGCATGAACACTCAATCTAAAGAAGTTTCATAGACACCCTTCAGACATGATTATTTTAATGGAGATTAGCAAGAAAATTATAGATGCATATGAACAAATAGTAAAGAAGAAGAAACACTATTAGGATCAATGAAAAACTTTAGTGGTGATTATTCACCATTTGGAAAATGTCTCTTGTTGGCAACCCACGATTTGGCAAATATATTGCCCATATGGGATTGAACCTATCACCCCTCATTTATTAAAATTGGGTCTAATGCCCGGGCCCATCGTCCATCAGTTTATTTAATTTTGTCTATTTCTTTCACATTATCGCCAATGGCATATAATTTTTGGGCGCGACATATTTTAAACATTCACCTATAATTTCAAAGCAACCCCAAATGAACGGCCTATATTCACCAATAGTTTTATATATATATTTTTAGGCGGCCGCAAATTTGCCTGGCATTTTACGGATGTGTGTTTCAAACTGATGCATTTTCGCCAACTTTATTAATCATACCAAGGTATTAGATGACCCATAATCACCTCAAAAATAATGCAATACGTGTTATAATTACGTGGGCTTCGCCAAATATTTGTAGACCTAATACCTCCCGCCAAATTCGCAAAAAAAGATTAGTATAAATACATTCATAGATTAGTGTTATTGTACACAATTTGGCTCGGTTCAATTTGATTGATAGCAAAGTTCAGACTGTTGAGTCTTGACTGCAATTGGATTTGAGGAAAAGGTAAGTGATTATTATTCTGTGACTATGTAAATTTGAGTTCATTCTTGTTTAGTTGGGACTAGTTAGTGAACAGTGGTGACCAGGGAGACCTCAGACATGATTTAAGGGTAAATGAATCATATTTATATATATTATAGTTCTATTGTCACTTCTTCAATTGGTAAACATTTTTTTTTCATTGGTAAGTTGGTAGCCTTTATTTCGTTGAAGAATCAAGATGTCGAACAAGAATAAGGGTAAGGATCTGGCATATGGGGAAATCTAAGAGAGGCTAGCAAAACACAGAACCTTATCATCGTACTTTGGTCATGGTGTTGGAAATGTTTCTGGCCAAAATCAGGAAGCTACTTCATCACAAGAAGATTTTCAAGATTCACAACCTGAACCTACACGACATATTGAAGAAGTCAGCGAACCTGATATCTCAGATCACGATGAACTTGAAGAATATTTTTTAGTTAAATACCTAGAGTAGCCATAATGATATAATCGACTTGGATGAGACTGAGAATGTCAGAGAAGATGATGGTGCAGGGAAGAAAAAAAGAAAATACAATTCAAAGAATGATAGAGAATAAAAAAAGATCAGATGTGGGATTTGTCGAGGAATTTTCAAGTAGAATGGGTGTCAAAGTATCTATTTATTGAACTAGTGGATAATCCAATTGAAGGTGAGCCTCTGGTAGAATGCAGATGTAAGATTTGCAGCAAGATAAATAAGAAGGAAAAAAGGTTGCAGCTAAAAATTGACACCATAGAGAAGCATATGGGTAAAGTTTACGAAAAGAAAACCATAGATGGAGTTCAAAAATCAGTGATAAGATGGAAAACAAAGGAGGAATCTCAGCATGTTAGGAATGTAGAATTATATGAATTTCAGCATAATATAAAGACAAAGCTTGGTGAAGTTAAAGGCTCTATTGAAGCTTGTTTTGGAAAAGCATTGGAAGTAGAACTAATTGGAAAAGTTGTTCAGTTAAGTGTTGTGTTTAATATTTTGAGTAGAGAGTGTCCTATGATAGACTACCCATCATTGAGTGCTTTATTACACTTTTTGAAAATTTTTAACTATCCTAACAGTCACTGGTCAGTAAACAATGGATGGGAATGGGCAATTTGTCTTGCCGAGGTTGAAAAAGATGATCTAAAGGAAAAAATTAAAGAGTCAAATTTTATTGCATTGTCTTTAGACGAGGTTACAACAGTAGACAATACTTCCTCGATATGCATGCATGTTTATATTGTAGACAATTTTATTCGCCAACCTCATCTACTAACAGTTGCTAAAATGAAGGATAATGCGACATCGAAAAATTCATTTGAATTAGTAAAGAGTTCTCTAATTGAATATGGAGGTATAAATGAAATGACAATTGCTAGAAATCTGGTGTGTATTGGAGCGGATGGAGCTTCAGTAATGCAAGGCCACAAGGGTGGTCTTTGCACAAAGATACAATCTTCTTATGCACCCTATGTTGCTCCCATTCACTGCATGGCCCACAAAATGAATCTAGCTTTTGGAGTTGTTAGCAAGTAGGCTTCGATACAAAAAATTGAAGTTTTAATCAAAGAGTTCTACCAATACTTCTGTCAAAATCCAAAATGATTGAGGGAATTTCAACACTTTGCCGAAGGACTAATCAACGGGAACAAGCTTCTTAAGGATAATGATACCAGATGGATCTCTTTGGATGGACCAGCACATCGAGTTTTTTCAGAATATCAATCATTGCTTGGTCTAATGAACTCAAGTCGTGACGAAGCAGGGAAACCAAAATTTCTTGTGCTGCTGTGAATGTTCAGTAATGTAGAGACACTCTTAACATTAGCAGGTCTTCTCCCCATGCTTGAGGAAATGAGAAATTTAATGAAAAAGGCCCAAAAAAGAGCTATGTATATTGCAGAATATGTTGCGCTACGTAAATTGACATGCGTGGTGCTCGATAATCTCTATCGATCATGTGATGATGTAAAATTTGCCAGTTGGCTAAAAATCACAGATTTGGACAATCTTGATAATTTTTTAAAAATTGGTGCAAATGGGGAGTTATGTGCAGAAGTTCATGGAGTTGAGATACCAATGTACTAATTTTCCAGGATCGAGTTTGAGGAACCAGGAAAGAACCCCAGGAAGTGAGTATCAAGTATTAAAAGGGAAGACTTTACCAAGATCATTGAGTCTATAATAGCTTCTGTGAAGCACATTTCCTTTGATCTTTCCACACAGATTAGAGCAAGATTCTCCCCAGTCCAACTACTTGAATCCATGGCTATTGTGTTTCCTCAATATTGGAGATCGAACAATCCGAAATATTTTAAAACTAAGCTACTAACTTTGATAGATCATTTTTGCAAAACCAAAGAGTTAAATGGAGTAACTCTAAATGGAATTTTAGATGAATCTTTCTTGAGAGAGAAATCAGGTCATTTTTCACTGACAACGAGGGAACAATATAATATTATGCAGAACCCTCTCAAAGATGGATCGGTAACAAGGCTTTGGAAAATTCTAGTTAAGAGAGAAATGTTGATTGATTCAATATCAGAATATTTCAAGCTTTCTGATTTATGTCTAACCATGATATTGGGGTCAGTGGAGGATGAGAGAGTTTTCAGTGCTTTGGGATTCCTAAATTCAAAGCTAAGAAACAAACTAGACAAGAATCTAGAAAATTCCTTGAGGCTCTATACATCCAGGTATGAAGTCGATACTTTTCCTTATGAAAGGGCATTGAAATTGTGGATGAAGAAATGTCATAGAAGAGGGTTGGGAAAGATTTCAAACCAAAGTGGGAGTGCCAGAGACAATGATTTCATTGACTCATGTACTACTATTGGTACTGCTAGCAGTGAACATCAATTAAGAGGAGGTATGCAGAGTGAAGAAAATATATCGAAGAACCAAGGAAGCTATGAATTTGATGGTGATGAATCTGAGGATCCCAATAATGATATTATGTGGCAAATTGAACCATTGTAGAAGTAGCAGGTCCTAGGTATTTATTAAACTTTTTCCTGAAGTCTACTGTCAGTTTCTGTATCTCATCATCAATCATGCATAATAGCATATTCCAATGTCAAAAACATGAATGTGGTTGATAATTTCATACTCATCAAGATTCAATTCCACAATTAATAATGGTTTTCATTTTCATTATTCAGCTCATATGGTACAATTCTTGTAGATTTTTCATTATTTTTTTTGACAACATAGCAATTCATATGTTACAATTCTTAGAAATACTGATTCTCATTAATTTAATTACAAATATGATACAACGTAACAATTTATTCATTAATATTAGTAAGAACACAACTCTGTGATTCTGTTTACAAAATTCAATGACTCAATACCCATTGGCAATTTGGCATATTGCCCAATTTCAATTTCATTACCCTAAGCCAATGACCCTGAATTCCCTTTTATAGAAACAAGGGAGAAATAACAGCTTCATGTCGATTTTCCTAATGTGAAGTCTCAAAATCTAAATCAGTAAGACAACTACAAGTCTACAACATCTCTACAACTGTACATTTATGCATTTGACAAGCTGGTTTAGTAAATTAGCATTGGTAATAACATCTGCAACATTGATCCTGTTCAAAAAACAAATTTCAAAGTTGTTACTTTAAACTCAATTCAAGCAATTAGAAAAAGATATAGAGATGATTGAAATTGAAAGTACTTTCACATACTATGATTGATGAGATCAAGATGATTCTGTCAGTTTCTTTAGTATGCTCCATTCTTCGTCGGTTGGAAGGTCAATATTTGTGATGTTATAGTAAATGACCTGCAACCTTGTCAGCCACCCATACTTGGAAGAGTGAGTTGAAAGCAATGTTCCTTCCAATACTGCATTCAAATTTGTCAATATTTTGATGCAGTTTGCAATGCCTTCATGAGTTCTGTCCCGAGGAAGCTTTCCTAAATCAGACGTCATTGTGTCCTCCAACTTTTTTTTGTATGGTTCTCTTCCAATGAAATTCGTTGATGAGTAATTAGGACCAGGACTCGGCAAACCAAGAGTTATCAATTTGGTTGTTTTATTATTCAACTTGGCAAGCTTTGGCCCGAATAAGGAAAGAGTTTCATATGCTTCTATTAGTTTTTGACATTTTTGAAAGATAGAGTTTGCCTTTATTGATGCACCAACGCAGTCCTAAATTCCCTTGCTTTCCAAATGCCTGTCACTGGTTGTGTTGATTTCTTGCAAAATCTGCTTTGCAGTATTCTGTCTCTGACAAAAAAAATTGTTCTTCTCAATGTGCTCTTTCAACTTCCCAAAAACATCTCTAAGACTTTCAATCAATTCAAACCAATCACACAACCTATCAATAGACACCTTTATTTTCCCCCAGAAGTATTTTTTTATTTGCTTGATTGTATTATTTACATGGTTATTCAAGTTGTTTTCATAATTTTTAATTGTATTATTTGCCTTCTTTAGGTCTTCACTCATTTCTGAGAACTGGTGTTCACTATGTTTTTTTATTTGCTCTGCTTTATCTTCCCACTGTTTTATTTTTACCCTCTCATTCTCCAATTCCTTATTTAAGTTATTGTTTGTCTGTCCCACATTCTCCATGCTTTTGTATATACTTAATGAAGAGGCTTTTTCATCCTCAAGTTTTTTTTTTCACTTTGTTCCAATTTTTCCCTCAGAGTTTTCAGTTTTGCGTCCATATGTTCTTGTTGTCCAATTGCTTCTTTAGAGGAAGAATTTTTTATCCTTTTCTCTAATTCTTTGCACCTATTTTTTGTTGTTTTCTCCTTTGCCTTTTCATTTGTCAGGTCTTCCTTTAACTTATCTATTGTGCCCTAAAGCTTTCCTTTCTCTCTCTCCAACTTCATCACTGAATTGTAGACCACTTGGTTGGTCATTATCGACACATTTATCTTGTCCACATTTTTAATTTTGGATAAATCTATTTTGAGGGTGCTAACTTGAAATTGAGATGGATCTAACTGACTCTCTGGTGGATTGTTATCTCTATTTGGGGGCATAAAACCATGAACTCCATCATATCTTTATTTGGGTCATATGTGGGAAATAACCTGTTGGATGAAGGTTCTGCATCATGAGTCGCAAAAACTGCTTCCATCTTCAATGTCTTACTATTTTGTCTATTACTATTTTTGGATTGTTCAAATTTAGTTACAAAGTCATTGTAATGAAAATCAGGGTTTTCTGACACAATTAAATGTTTGAATGGTGAAATAGCACTTGCATTGATGTACAAACTTCCACCTATGTTGCCCATGGTTCTACTAATTCCACCACGAGGATTAGCAATAGTAACACCCTGACCCATTACAAAAGGAGTTTTTGGATTGTTATGAGGGTTTTGTGACTTTTGTCCTAAAGGTGTGGCAATTGTTGGACTCATAGTCACCATTGCCATTGTTGTACTACTACTTGTTATAACCTTTTTCTTCTTTACACTTCCTTGATCTCTGGGATCCACTGATCCCATGTCCACCTGTAATGTCCTTTTTATACCACTACTTGTACCCATGATATCAACAACTGTGGGAGTGGCAATTGATTTAGATTGAATCTGAGTGCTTGTAACATGTGGAACTAGATTTGAAGCTAGAACAAATGAAATTGATTGATTAGTATTTTTTGTTGATGAATATGATGATTGAAGTCCAAGGCATAGTTTCTGACAATATTTTGGTGGAGCTGGTGGGTCAAGTGGAGACCAAGGCCCTTGTCCACTAGGACCCAAACCACCAAAACCTAGGTAGCCCATTTTTTCTACAATATCTGCCTCTTTGGTATATTTATCTTTTGTGGACAAATCAACTCCTCTACTAATTAAATATACTTTACTAGATGTGGGATTCACAGAATCCTGCTCATTCTCATTATCTAGACGATCATCATCTCCATGATATGCTTCAGCTGGATGCTCCTTATTCCACAATTCGTTAAACATTGTATCCTCTTCCACGTCATAAAGATCTGCAGAGGTCTTTGGCTCGCCGAGATTCTTCCTCATTTACCAAAAATTAGAATTTTTGGTTCGCTTCCAATTATCATCCATACATTCATCCATTAGGTCTTTTGGAATAGATTTTGTAGATGGTTGAGCAACTATTTGGTAGAAATTGTACGATGTCGTGGCTTGCACTTTTCCTTTTTGTTTGTGCAATGCCATAATTTGTGATGACAATTCCTGTATTGAAATATTATTTTTAGCAGCATATTTCTCCATCTCTTTTTTGACCTCGTCCCAAGACTCCATGTTTTAAATTTTTTCTATCAATGGCATACTTTCATGTTGAAATTTTCTTGCAGAGTTCCCATTCTCTCTAAGCTTTGTTCCAATTATGTTGAGTGGATCATACTGCCAGTGACTGTCAACATCAAAGCAAAGTATTGAAAAAAAGGCTTGTGCCACTTTGAATCCTCTTCTCTCAAATGTGAACCCTCCAAATGAGAAAGGAAAGGAAGGAAATATCATTTTCTTTTGCTGACCATTAAAGAGTACATCTGTGCTCTCCATCTTCCGTACATATTCCAATGCAAATACCCTCTCTGTTACATGTATTGGAAGTTTGTAGGGTTCTATCACTAAACTGTAAAACCTTAACACAGTGTACTCTTCCATGAAGTACCAGTCAGCCAATTGTATTTGACTTCTAAGTTGAATGCAATCTCTACAAGTAACAGACAATATAGGCATTGGAGTGCCTATAATTTTATGGTACATTGGTGCCAAAAAGAAGTCTACAAAATTGTTGTAGTTCCTTCTGTTATCAATCACTATGACATTTGGGGTTGAATTTCGACGCTAATTTACGACGCCACTACAATTTGTGTTTTTTTTTTGCAAGTGCCCCCGACTATGTCATAATAGTGATGATGATGTCATAATTGTGACACCCATTTTGTTATAAACAAAAAAAATAAAAAGAAAGTGTCATTTGTAATTTGTGAATTCGAAGAGCTACCGCGAAGATGACATTGCACTTTTGCATGGTGCGAAGAGGGTATTTGAGTTTGGCATGCGCGAAGAGGCTGGCACCATGCTGGAAGAGGGCACTAACACTTGAGGTAATCATTCGATCTTTGTCTTCTCATTAACTCAATTTCAGTGGCATTGTTTACATCTTAGCATTGTTAATAGTTGCATTGTTAACATCTTAGCATTTGGAATGCTCGATGACCCGCGAGCTTTGAGAGCTAGGGAATCATTGCTATTACCTTCAAGGCATTGTGTGAAGTGTTTGATCTCTCTTTATTTGGTTTGTTGTTGATATTCACTATGTGGTACTCCTAGTTTATCATCATTTCATGAGGAAATGTCTTGATGGCTCGTGGGCTGCAAGCTAGGGCATCATACATTGTTTATGAGCTCACTATCAAATACTGGCATTGTTTACATCTTTTCATTTGAAATTCTTGATGACCCACGAGGTTTGAGAGCTAGGGCATCGTTGCTATTACCTTCAAGGCATTGTGTGTAGTGTTTGATCTCTATTTATTTGTTTTGCTATTGATATTCACTATGTGGTACTCCCCATTTATGATCATTTCACAAGGAAATATCTTGATGGCTTGCAAGTTGCAAGCTAGGGAATCATACATTGTTCATGAGCTCACTGTTTAATACTGGTATTATTTACATCTTTTCATTTAAAATGCTTGATGACCTGAGAGCTTTGAGAGCTAGGGAATCATTTCTATTACCTTCAAGGCATTGTGTGAAGTGTTTGATCTCTCTTTATTTGTTTTGTTGTTGATATTCACTATGTGGTACTCCCTATTTATGATCATTTCATGAGAAAATATCTTGATGGCTCGCAGGCTACAAGCTAGGGCATCATACATTGTTGATGAACTCACTATTTAATACTGGCATTGTTCATGATCTCACTGTTTAATATCTGGCCAGGCCATGTAAATGGTACCAGACCAACCTAATCAGCCCAACAAAATGTGTCATGTTTATCTTTGTCAAATACACTCGTTCACCATTTTGTTCTTGTTCTTCACACAAATATTGCATCAAAAGTAATTGTAAACAATGATTCAAAGAAAAAAGAAACAACTACAATAGATCAGACCCCAAAAGAATACAGTCAAGGAGAAATAGTGCCCTAATCAGAGACAAAATGAACTCTTAATGTAAGCAAGCATGGAACCAAAGAGGGGAAAGTAAGGCACCGACTAGACTCAGGAAAATATAGCATCTGAAATCATAGAGGATGTTGACAAAACAAGGAGGTTAGCCCACACAAATTTTGTACCTTGCCCACACAAGATCAGTTGTAAAGATCTTAGCCTTCTTCTCCCTTGAATTCATAATAAGAAAAATTAAAATTGAATGCTCTTAGTTTTTCTTCAAATCTATTTGAAACTCCTATGAATTCACTGTGCATCAAGTATGACACATGAAGGAATTAATTTAAAATAAGAAAGAAAAATCTTTCTGTTTAAAAAATAGCATAATTAAGCCTCAAACAAAAAAAGTGCAAACTTATAAACTTACAAGCTATATACACCACCCTGATCCGCTGAAAAGGTCTTAGCCTTCTTCTCCCTTGAAATCACAATAGGAACAAATAAAATTCAATACTCTTAATTTTTATTCAAATCTATTTGAAACTCCTATCAGCTCATTGTCCAATAGAACTTAAACTAATCTATGACTTCAAAGGAGGAATTATGAAATATAGTTGTAGGTAGTTATCTCTTCTATAATGATGGAGGAGTGAAAGGTAATGATCAATGAGGTTGCTGCTATTAGACCATACATTAATACACTTACTATTTTGAATTTGAGCTTAGACATCATGTAATGTTATTGCTATCATTGCATGCTTGCTGCTGTTGTGCACCATATATTATTTTATACACTGTTTATTTCATTGAGACCGTGAGCTTGGCATTTGTAATGTATTTTCTGTTATGGGATCAATGCTACCATCTTGTTGAGTTTTTGTATGGATTGACTATGCACATGCATAATTGTAGATGAGGATTAGTAATAGGGTGCCAGGCATTGCTTAGATCTTTTGGATCTAACCCCATCTTTTTCTTCCTTGTAGGTTTTGGATCATACAAGAGCATACTGGATTGAACCCTGGGTCAACACTTCATTACTTTAGGCAATGTTTGGTACCTTCATTATTTATGTTCATCCACTTATGTATGTTTGCATATTCATTCATATTCTTCTGAAAGTTGGCTATTAGTGACCATATAGGACCATTCTTGATGAAATTTGGCATGAAATTTTATAACATAGTTTCTTAGCATTTGATCTTTATATGGCATCCATGACTTGAGGTAGACATTTGAGCTTTGTCTTCTCATTAACTCAATTTTATTTTGATGACATTTTTTGATGGTACTCCCCGTTTATGATCATTTCATGAGGAAATGTCTTGATGGCTCGTGGGCTGCAAGCTAGGGCATCATGCATTATTTATGAGCTCACTGTTTGAGCACCTCATGTCCCTATTTGATTGGTCAGTGCTCTGTTTGTTATACTGATACTATTAGATCAAATAGGGACATCAGTAATAAAATAATACACTTACTATTTTGAATTTGAGCTCTGGAATCATGCAATGTTATTGCTGTCAAAACAGTAAGTGTATTAATGTATGATCTAATAGCAACAACCTCATTGATCATTACCTTTGACTCCTCCATCATTATAGAAGAGATAACTACCTACAACTATATTTCATAATTCCTCCTTTGAAGTCATAGGTTAGTTTAAAATGGAGAGGGGTCTCGAAATATCGTAAGTAAAAACATTACATAGTGACATTGAGATTAAGTACAATATGAATTCACATGCCTTTAATTATGTTACACTTTTGAAATTATCACTCATTGGTCATTTGACAATTCAAAATATAAGTATCAGAATATAAATTGTTGTAAAAGGAAGAAACACATATGTATCATCATTTAATACAAAATATAAAAGTATCCCACAGACACACAGTTGCTATTATAACAACCATCCTCTAATCCCATGGTGTACTAGTCTCAAGGTAAGAACAATTTACTTAAGCCATCATATACGTATCATCATAAAGGTTAAATAGACATTGACTATGGATATACAACACTGAGCCATAATAAATTACAGAGTTTCACTGCAATTTCTAAGTCCACTTACAATCATCCTACTACTTACACTACAATTTCTATGTCCACTGTCATTAAAATATATCACTCCTCCTGTTATATAGGCATCCTTCTCATTAAGTGTTTCCATTAAAATATATCACTCATGTTATATAATGTATATGCATACTTGTTTAAAATGTCATACTTGTTGCTCTTAAATATTATTACCATTTCACTCAAATTTACATGACATTAAAGCCAAGTCCAAAATGTATACATACGTGTAAGTATAAGAGAAGCTAGATTCTGCAACTATTGAAAAAAAAAAAATACCAATAGCAGCTTACGAGAAACTATACTTGTGCTTACCACACCATACTTCAGCATCATAATGCTTATCATTTTCAAGCTTGAGCGAGGCTTCATACCACACATTGTCTGCAGATTTGTACGCAACACTTATTTAGGTTAGAGGTAAACTACATGTGTCATGTAAACAACATGGTTGAATGCAATCTCTTTTGCGTGTTTTCAAGAGTTTTCCCACCAATACAAGCATAAATAACGCATTGAACGTAATCTACGAACACTGCGTGGTATGAAGTCTCGTTGAAGCTTGAAATATATCACTCATCATGTTATTGTCAAAATTAAATTCAAATATTTCTCAAAATATTTATTCTTGTAGAATTAAGATATCCTTATCTCAATAATAAAATAATCTTCCATAATAGTTTTTGAATCACATTAACACACACCCATGTTTTGTAGCATAGTTCATTTTAGAAGTGTATGGCTTGACTATGCACATGCATAATTGTAGATGAGGATCAATAATAGGGTGTTAGGCATTGCTTATATCCTTTGGATCTAACCCCATCTTTTCTTTCCTTGTAGGTTTTGGATCATACAAGAGCATACTGGATTGAACCCTAGGTCAACACTTCATTACTTCAGGCAATGTTTGGTACCTTCATTATTTATGTTCATCCACTTATGTATGTTTGTATATTCATTCATATTCTTCTGAAAGTTGGCTATTAGTGACCATATAGGACCATTCTTGATGAAATTTGGCATGAAATTTTATAACATAGTTGCTTAGCATTTGATCGTTATATGGAAGCCATGACTTGAGGTAGGCATTTGAGCTTTGTCTTCTCATTAACTCAATTTCATTTTAATGACATTTTTTGATGGTATTCCCCATTTATGATCGTTTCATGAGGAAATATTTTGATGGCTCGCGGGCTACAAACTAGGGCATCATGCATTGTTTATGAGCTCACTGTTTGAGCACCTCATGTCCCTATTTGATTGGTTGGTGCCCTGTTTGTTATATTGATGCTATTAGATCAAATAGGGACATCAGTAATAAAATAATACACTTACTGTTTGAATTTGAACTCTGACATCATGAAATGTTATTGCTGTCAAAATAGTAAGTGTATTAATGTATGATCTAATAGCAGCAACCTCATTGATCATTACCTTTGACTCCTCCATCATTATAGAAGAGATAACTACCTACAACTATATTTCATAATTCCTCCTTTGAAGTCATAGGTTAGTTTAAAATGGAGAGGGGTCTCAAAATATCGTAAGTAAAAATATTACATAATGACATTGAGATTAAGTACAATATGAATTCATATGCCTTTAATTATGTTACACTTTTGAAATTATCACTCATTGGTCATTTGATAATTCAAGATATAAATATTAGAATATAAACTGTTGTAAAAGGAAGAAACACATATGTATCATCATTTAATATAAAATATAAAAGTATCCCACAGACACACAATTACTATTATAACAATCATCCTCTAATCCCATGGTGTACTAGTCTCAAGGTAAGAACAATTTACTTAAGCCATCATATAAGTATCATCCTAAAGTTTAAATAGACATTGACTATGGATATACAACACTGAGCCATAATAAATTACAGAGTTTCACTACAATTTTTATATCCACTTACAATCATCCTACTACTTACATTGCAATTTCTATGTCCACTTACAATAATAAATTACAGAGTTTCACTGCAATTTTTATGTTCACTGTCACTAAAATATATCACTCCTCCTGTTATATAGGCATCCTTCTCATTAAGTGTTTCCATTAAAATATATCACTCCTGTTATATAATGTATATGCATACTTGTTTAAAATGTCATACTTGTTGCTCTTGAATATTATTATCATTTCACTCAAATTTATATGACATTAAGGCCAAGCCCAAAATGTATACATACGTGTAAGTATAAGAGAAGCTGGATTCTGCAACTATTGAAAAAAAAAACTATACCAATAGCAGCTTACGAGAAACTATACTTGTACTTACCACACCATATCTCAGCATCATAATGCTTATCATTTTCAAGCTTGAGCGAGGCTTCATACCACGCACCGTCCGCAGATTTGTATGCAACACTAATTTAGGGTGGAGGTAAATTACATGTGTCATGTAAACAACATGGTTGAATGCAATCTCTTTTGTGCATTTTCAAGAGTTTTCCCACCAATACAAGCATAAATAACGCATTGAATGTAATCTATGAACACTGCATGGTATAAAGTCTCGTTGAAGCTTGAAATATATCACTCCTCATGCTATTGTCAAAATTAAATTCAAATATTTCTCAAAACATTTATTCTTGTAGAATTAAGATATCCTTATCTCAATAATAAAACAATCTTCCATAATAACTTTTGAATCACATTAACAAAAACTCATGTTTTGTAGCATAGTTCATTTTAGAAGTGTATGGATTGACTATGCACATGCATAATTGTAGATGAGGATCAATAATAGGGTGCCAGACATTTCTTAGATCTTTTGGATCTAACCCCATCTTTTCCTTCCTTGCAAGTTTTGGATCATACAAGAGCATACTGGATTGAACGTTGGGTCAACACTTCATTACTTCAGGCAATGTTTGGTACCTTCATTACTTATGTTCATCCACTTATGTATGTTTGCATATTCATTCATATTCTTCTGAAAGTTGGCTATTAGTGACCATATAGGACCATTCTTGATATTTTTGGGTCATTTGATGAAAATATGTAAATAGGGACATCAGTAATAAAATAGGGATATCTTAATCTTTATGAGGTCAAATTCAAAATAGTAAGTGTATTATTTTATTACTGATGTCCCTATTTTGAAGTGTTTGATCATTTCTATTACCTTCAAGGCATTGTGTGAAGTGTGTGATCTCTCTTTATTTGTTTTGTTGTGTATATACCTTCTCTGATCAACTCTAATATGCACAGGTGATGAAAATTCATATTTTCCTAAGCAGTACTTTGAGCTTTCCTACAACACATGTACTATTGTAAAAATCATCACAAGTCCATTTGTTGTAGGAAAGCTCACAGTACACATGTCTGGATGACATTGTTTACATCTTAGCATTTGGAATGCTTGATGACCTGCAAGCTTTGAGAGCTAGGGCATCATTGCTATTACCTTCAAGGCATTGTGTGAAGTGTTTGATCTCTTTTTATTTATTTTTCTGTTGATATTCACTATGTGGTACTCTATGTTTATGATCATTTCATGAGGAAATATCCTGATGGCTCGCGGGTTGCAAGCTAGGGCATCATGCATTGTTTATGAGCTCACTGTTTGAGCACCTTATGTCCCTATTTGATTGGCCGGTGCTCTATTTGTTATATTGAGTTTACATCATATATTTAGACTTATAAATATCTTATAAAACAACATAAAACTAACCCAAAATACTTTGTCTTAATAAAATCTTAATAAAACAATATATTTAGTCTTAATAAAATCTTATAAAACAACATATATTGTGTGAAGTGTTTGATATCTCTTTATTTGTTTTGTTGTTGCTATTCACTAGCTATGTGGTACTCTTCGTTTATGATCATTTCATGAGGAAATATTTTGATGGCTCGCGAGCTGCAAGTTAGGGCATCATACATTGTTCATGAGCTCACTATTTAATATTGGCATTGTTTACATCTTTTCATTTGGAATGCTTGATAACCCATGAGCTTTGAGAGATAGGGCATCATTTCTATTACCTTTAAGGCATTGTGTAAAGTATTTGATCTCTCCTTATTTGTTTTGCTATTGATATTCACTATGTGGTACTCCCCGTTTATGATCATTTCATGAGGAAATATCTTGATAGCTCATAGGCTGCAAGCTAGGGCATCATACATTGTTCATGAGCTCACTGTTTAATATTGACAATGTTTATATCTTTTCATTTGGAATGTTTGATGACCTGCGAGCTTTGAGAGCTAGGGCATCGTTTCTATTACCTTCAAGGCATTGTGTGAAGTGTTTGATCTCTCTTTATTTATTTTGTTGTTGATATTCACTATGTGGTACTCCTCGTTTATGATCATTTCATAAGGAAATATCTTGATGGCTCGCGGGCTGCAAGCTAGGGCATCATGCATTATTTATGAGCTCACTATTTGAGCACCTCATGTTCCTATTTGATTGGTTGGTGCTCAAACAATGAGCTCATAAACAATGCATGATGCCCTAGCTTGCACCATCAAGACATTTCCTTATGAAATGATCATAAATGGGGAGTACCACATAGTGAATATCAACAACAAAACAAATAAAGAGAGATCAAACACTTCATACAATGTATGTTGTTTTATAAGATTTTATTAAGACTAAATATATTATTTTATTAAGATTTTATTAAGGCAAAGTATTTTGGGTTAGTTTTATGTTGTTTTATAAGATTTTATTAATACTAAATATATGATGTAAATTCATAATTATACTTGATATATATATATACCTCAAAGGAAGAATTCTGAAATATAGTTGTAGGTAGTTATCTCTTCTATAATGATGGAGGAGTGAAAAGTAATGATCAATGAGGTTGTTGCTATTAGATCATACATTAATACAATTACTGTTTTGAATTTGAGCTCATGCATCATGCAATGTTATTGTTGTCATTGCATGCTTTCTGCTGTTGTGCACCATATATTGTTTTATACACTGTTTATTTCATTGAGACTGTGAGCTTGGCATTTGTAATGTATTTTCTATTATTAGATCAATGTCGCCATATTTTTGAGGCTGTAGATGCATTGAATCACCACTGCCATTCTATTTTTATAGTAGCAATATAACAAACAGAGCACCGTCCAATCAAATAGGGACATCAATAAGATATTTAATGCATTATTACTTCATCACGATAATAAAAATTTCATTGGCTCAAAGCACATAGAATGTGGGTAGCTTCCTTACTTCATTAGATTTGTACCTTTGTTAATTTCACTAGCATCATGTAGCTTTCTTACTTATCCTTTAAAATGAAGATTCAAATATACTCCATGCCATAGCATTAATGTATAGATGATGCAGATTTGTGTACCTCTTTATTTTGATGTAGCTTACTCACTGCATGCAATGGGGCCTCCTTGGGGCTGCTAACCATGTTGTGATGTTATGATCTTTACTTGAAATCCATGATGTACTCCTCCCTTAATATGCAGATTTGATGCTTTTCTCCTCTGATTTGATGATGATGTATGCCCCTTCGATTGCTTACTCATGCTTTCTCATGACTGCCTTGTGCTGATGGGCATGGTGTGTGACTGTTGTGGGTGCATCATTTAGAAATGATGTTGCAACAACACCAAATGAAATAACAACATCTGGTGTTGTTGTTGCACTGTTTGAATGATGTAGTCACAATAGTGACTCACCAGGTGTTCATGCAGACATAAATGCATCCATTTACTTTCTGCAACATTCTTCTGAGTGCACATGTCTTGTAGCATAGTTTTTCTTTCAGAAGTGTATGGCTAGACTATGCACATGCATAATTATAGATGAGGATTAGTAATAGGATGTCATTCATTGCTTAGATATTTTTTTATCTAACCCTCATCTCTCTTTTCTTTATAGGTTCTGGATCACTCAGGGGCACACTAGATTCATATCTGGGTCAAAAATTCATCACTTCAGGCAATGTCTGGCACCCTTATTATTTATGTTCATCCTCTTATGTATGCATGTACTCTTGCATTTTCTTTTGAAAGTTATTTTCCTTGTATAGTATATACAAGTTATTTTTCATATATATACATGTAATCTTTAGATGCAAATTTTTTTTTCCTTTACATGTATCTTTGCATGAAATGAACACAAATTAAACAAGATCATCTAATAATGCAAACTAGGGTAATGTAGTCACTCATCTAGTAATTAGCTCCCCAAACCATTACTAAGGATTGAACATAAGTCTAAGTCCCCAAATCTATTATTCTATGTGTCCTTATTGCCTTCATAATTTTGGTTCAACCCCTATAGGATGCCCAAGCCTAGAGGTCAAAGAAAGTACCCAAGAGAACTTGAAAGAAAGATGAATGAAACCATTGTCCTTATATGGGTAAACCCATATAAGTGTTTTTCTTTTGCATCACAACTCCTACTTGAGGATCGACACCCATGCATTTATGTTCAAGACGTATTATTACCTTGGTCTTTTTGAATCTTAGGATGACATCTCAATTGGAAAAGATAAACCAAAACCTTTCATAGACCAATAAAAACCAAGGCATTTGGGTGCTTTTCTGTTGTACAGTTATACTCGTAAAATATATGTACAGTTATAAAATTTCATGCCTTGAAATTTTATAACATAGTTCCTCTTCATCAAAATAGAACAGAAGTGGTGATTCAATGCATCTACCCACATTCTATGTGCTTTGAGCCAGTGAAATTTTTATCATCACAATGAAGTAATAATGCATTAAATTTCTTACTGATGTCCCTATTTGATTGACCCGTGCTCTATTTGTTATATTGTTGCTATAAAAATAGAATGACAGTGGTGATTCAATGCATCTATAGCCTCAACAACATGGTAGCATTGATCCAATAACAGAAAATACATTACAAATGCCAAGCTCACGGTCTGAATGAAATAAACAGTGTATAAAACAATATATGGTGCACAACAGTAGCAAGCATGCAATGATAACAATAACATTGCATGATGCCCGAGCTCAAATTCAAAACAGTAAGTGTATTAATGTATAATCTAATAGCAGCAACCTCATTGATCATTACCTTTCACTCCTCCATCATTATAGAAAAGATAACTACCTAAAACTATATTTCATAATTCCTCCTTTGAAGTCAAGTTAGTTTAAAATGGAGAAAGTATACAAACTCACCAATTTAATCCCAAAACATCATATAGCTGGAATCAATCACATCTCACAAATGTATATATTTAGTCTTAATAAAATATTATAAAACAACATAAAACTAACCCAAAATACTTTGTCTTAATAAATTGTTAATAAAATAATATATTTAGTCTTGATAAAATCTTATAGAACAACATATATTGTGTGAAGTGTTTGATCTTTTTTTATCTATTTTGCTGTTGATATTCACTACGTGGTACTCCTCGTTTATGATCATTTCATGAGGAAATGTCTTGATGACTCACGGGCTGCAAGGTAGGCATCATGCATTTTTTATGAGCTCACTATTTGAGCACCTCATGTCCTTATTTGATTGGCTGGTGCTCAAACAGTGAGCTCATAAACAATGCATGATGCCCTAGCTTGCAGCCCGTGAACCATCAAGATGTTTCCTCATAAAATGATCATAAACGAGGAGTATCGCATAGTGAATATCAACAACAAAACAAATAAAGAGAGATCAAACACTTCACACAATGCCTTGAAGGTAATAGAAACAGTTCCCTAGCTCTCAAAGCTCGTGGGTCATCAAGCATTCCAAATGAAAAGATGTAAACAATGCTATTATTAAACAGTGAGCTCATGAACAATGAATGATGCCCTAGCTTGTAGCCCGCGAGCCATCAAGACATTTCCTCATGAAATGACCATAAACGGGGAGTACCACATAGCTAGTAAATATCAACAACAAAATAAATAAAGAGAGATCAAACACTTCACACAATATATGTTGTTTTATAAGATTTTATTAAGACTAAATATATTGTGTTATTAAGACAAAGTATTTTGGGTTTGTTTTATGTTGTTTTATAAGATATTTATTAAGACTAAATATATGATGTAAACTCAATATAACAAATAAAGCACCGACCAATAAAATAGGGACATGAGGTGCTCAAACAGTGAACTCATAAACAATGCATGATGCCCTAGCTTGCAGCCCGCGAGCCATCAAGACATTTCCTCATGAAATGATCATAAACGGGGAGTACCACATAGTGAATATCAACAAAAAAACAAATAAAGAGAGATGAAACACTTAACACAATGCCTTGAAGGTAATAGAAATGATACCTTAGCTCTCAAAGCTCGTGGGTCATCGAGCATTCCAAATGCTAAGATGTAAACAATGCTACTATTAACATTTATATTGTGCCATTAAATCAACAAATGTCATCAAAATGAAATTGAGTTAATGAGAAGACAAAGCTCAAATTCCTACCTCAAGTGCTAGTGCCCTCTTTCCACACGGTGCCGGCCTCTTTGTGCATGCCAAACTGGAATGCCCTCTCCGCGCCACGCAAAAGTGCAGTGTCGTCTTCACGGTAGCTCTTCAAATTTACAAAAATTACAAATGACTCTTTTTCTTTTCTTTTTTGTTTATAACCAAGCTGGTGTCGCAATTAAATCAACAAATGCCATCAAAATAAAATTGAGTTAATGAGAAGACAAAGTTTGAATGCCTACCTCAAGTCATGGTTGCAATATGAAGATCAAATGCTAAGGAACTATGTTATAAAATTTCAAGGCATAAAATTTTATAACTATAGAAATATAAAATTTCAAGGAATGAAATTTGACCTCTGATTTGACCTTGATAATGTCCCCTCCATTGCTTATGCTTGATCATGTCTACCTTGTGTTGATGGACATGGTGGGTTACTATTGTGGATGCATCATTTGGAAATGATGCCATAGCAACACTAGATGGAACAACAACATCTGGTGTTGTTGTTGCACTAATTGGATGATGTAGTCACAACAATGATTCACCAGGTGTTCATAGAGAAATAAATGTAGCCACAAAAGTGATTCACCAGGTGTTCATACAGACATAAATGTAGGGCTTCATTTGGATTCCAGTGCCTATACACTGCACATGTTCCTAAGTGCACATATTCTGTAGCATAGTTCCTTTTAGAAGTGTATGGCTTAACTATTCACATGCATAATTGTAGATGATGATCAATAATAGGGTGTCAGGCATTTCTTAGATCCTTTGGATCTAACCCCATTCTTTCTTTTCTTGTAGTTTCTGGATCATACATGAGCATACCAGATTGAACCCAGGGTCAACACTTCATTACTTCAAGAAATATTAGGTACCTTCATTATTTATGTTCATCCACTTATGTATGTTTGCATTCATTCATATTCTTTTGAAAATTGGCTATACTCATATTCTTCTTGTGTCTGAGTCTTTTAACCATGATCAATTTAATGCTGTAAATCTTGACATAGAATTTGATATCAACCGATCATATATCCATTCCAAATGATATAACTCTATTTGAATAAACATACATGCCAACCATTTGACAAAATTTCCATATGAAATCTAGAGAAATACATTATTTTTATAGCGAATTCATGATTTGTAATGCCCCTTGATTTATAGTGAATTAATTTTATAGTGAATTCATGATTTATAATTCAGTTGTAGCAGCTCAATGTGTTTGAACTCAAGAATACCCCTTACTTGGTTTCCTACAAATCCTTTGGTGAAAATTATCAGAAAATTAAAATTTTGGTCGAAGTAAGTGTATAAATGAAGGATGAGACACATAGGAAGCTATGAGAAACTATGAGAAGGTGACATGAAGCTAAGGAAAATATTGTTGGATAAATAGATAATTTTAACAATGTATAATGTCCTTCACAAGATATAATGAAAACTATGGAGTGAACTATGTTTGTCTGATTATATAACTATTATCTTATGTTAGGTATCCCACACAGTCTCATGGATTATTAGGTACAAGTCAATACACCCCATATAGATTAATGTCTTTTACCATTTGTAAAATATCTATCTCATTGCCACCTATCTTTCTCATTGCATGAAGTGCAGGTACTAGGGAATAGGTATTTGTCAGAATTGTCTTCCTTGAGTGAGGAAAATCTAGGAATGAAAGAAGAAAGTGAGATATTTAGTACATGTAATTCAATGAGATCGACTCGAGGTCAAAATATCAGAAAGAAATTCAATAAACACATAAAATTTTTCCTTGCTCAAGGGGGGTCGTGGTGCAGGAGCACCCTTATAAGGGCTCCCACCAGTCCTAAATTTTGGTGTGTGGAAGTGCCTAATGAAGGCTTGTATTTAGAATAAGAGCTTGTAGCTCATTTGGTGTGTCTAGACCTAGCTTAGGTCCTAGAGTCATAGTTGGTTTTCCAATTCTGATGGTATAGTGACTCAGGGCATGATGTCATCCTGAGGTCACTATCTATTTTTAATAGTCATAGAATTAAAATTGGATTTTGGGATGTTTTACCACAAGTGTGCCATGTAATAGACCTTAGAATGGTCTTAGGAGATTGAGTGAGCAAAAGTTTCTTGAGCAAGAAAAAGTTGCTCAAAACATTGCTAGCAACTTTTACTAAAGAAGGTCTTAACCTTACCAAAGTGGCTCCAAGCCCTAACTCAGCCCTAATCCTGAGGAGGAGTCTATTTATGACTGGAAAAACCCTAATTCAAGGGTTGGTAATGTTTGTGTACGGCTTTGTACAGAAGAACCAGACTGTGACTGGGAAAGTGTGTGCCAGTCAGTGCTAGTTGGCATGATTGGAAGGAGTTAATGAGAAGTTTGTGAAAGATTTGCAATTGTAATTTATATTAGTGTATATTCTTTCATTTGTGTGTGCTTAGAGTAGTTTTTTTGATTTCTGGTGTGTGTTTTTGTATTTCTTTTTTGATTGTCATTCCCTTGTCTAATTTGAAGGGGTTTGTAATGTAGGGCCTGTAGCTCCTATCCCCACCATGGAAACACCATGGCTCTCTAGGATATGGTAGCATAGACCCTAACCTATATATATGTGCAAGTAGGGCCCTAGATAGCATGTGCAAGAAATTATAATACCAAGCCCTAGGCAAGACTAAGCAGTGCCTGGCTAGGTGTGGTCAGCAGAGAAGGAGCTCTAGAAGACAAGGGAGTGAGTTTCAAGCCTAGCCATTTTGAGGGAGTCAAGAGACATGAATGAAGGTTCTTTTTTGTGAAGGAGAGAGTTTGAGAAATCCAGTAGAGGTGTTGTTGAAGATAGATAAGACCCGTGACTCAGGGAAGCCTAAAAAGCCCTAAAAACCCTCATCTTTGATGGAAGCGTTGTACGAATAGTTGGAGACCCATAACCCCAAAAATCCTTGAGGGTTGAGCATTTGAGTAGAGGTTCCTTTGGAATAGTAGATTTGGTTTTGTGGAAGAAAAGGGTCAAAAGTCCTACAAACCTGGGAAGGAGGCCTAATTGGGGTTCTCTCTAGTAGCCCTATTTTGTGAAGAAACTATGAAATCGAGTATCAACCCATCTTCACTAACATCTTGGAGTTGCTTAATGTGATGCAAAAACACCTCAAAACTCAACTTTACCCTTGTCAGAGCTTGTGGAGTTGAATGAGCCTTGAAAACCCTTATAGGCCTAAGTAAGGGAATGAAGCTAGGAAGAATGCTAGCAAGCTTGCAAGAAGGATAGCTACCCTTGGTGGAAAGATTGGGCTAGGTCAGGGGATCCTAGAGTGAATTAGGAATCCTATAGACCATAGTGGGTGTCAAGATCACACTAGGATCCTAACTAAGGATCAGGGAGCATAAACTGCTAGTCTATCCCAATCTCCCCATCAAATTGGTATCAGAGCCTATTGAGGCTTGGGAAGTGGATAGTGAATGTTTCAACCTCCAGAGGAGTCAGTTGGATCATATCACAAGAATCAGAGGGAGACTAATGCAGAGCTTGCCAAGAAGGTGGAAGATCAAGAGGAAGCCAATAGACTCCTGCAAGAAAGATTGGTTCAGATGGAACAACTCATGGATGATGTCCAAGCAAAGGCAAATAAAGTGAATGATAGGATGGAGGAACAGGATGCCAAAGAGAAAGAAAAGACTATTGATGATGATGTGCCCACACCTGATCCTCCAACCCAAGATGAGCAATTTTTGAAAGCTTTGAAGGCCATCACCGACAAGGCACTTGAAGGTGTCCCATTACTTACCGACATAATGGATACAGAGCTTGTGATGCAATGGATCGAGGGCATGGAGAATCACTTAAAATGTGAAGAGATCTCTGAAGCACAAAAGGTCAAAGTGGCCAAGTCTAGGTTGAGAGTTCAAGCCTTAACCTGGTGGAACTACCTGGAAGAGGAAAGGGAGAAAGAGGGAAAGAACCCTATTTCCAATTGGAAAGCTATGGTGAATAAGGTAAGAGAGGCATACTTACCTACAGACTATGAGATTCAACAACATAGAAGAACATTGAACCTCAGACAGAAGGAGATGGATGTGGCCACCTATACCAAAGAGTTTCATAAATTGAGCTTAAGATCCAAAGTCAAGGAAGAGGAGAGAATCAAGGTGGCAAGGTACCGAAGTGCATTGAAATGGAGTATAGCAGAGGAGATGAATTTGTTTATTCCTACCATAGTACTTGGATGTCAGCATATGGCACAAAAGCTAGAAGATAAATAAAGAAGGAAGCAGGAACCTAATTCAAAGAATAGAGGGAGAGGTAGAGACTCTAGAGGGGTCAAAGAGGAGGTTCTAGTGGTAGAGGAGGTGACTCCAGAAGCCAAGGGGAGAATAGACTTCTAGAACAAGTTGCAGAGACCAGCACAAGAGGATCTTTTAGTAGAGGAAGAGGATCTTAGGGAAATAGAGGAAGAGGAGTAGGAAGAAGTAGTTCCTACTTTGCCACAATGAAGTGCTATCAATGTGGACAACTTGGACACCCTGCCTATAGGTGTCCTAACAAGCCTCTCAACTCAAGTAGTGAAAAGAGGGTAGCCTATGCCCAAGAAGATGGTAGTAGCTCAAGCACCAATGAGGTAAGAAAATTGGAATTAGAGATGGGAGAAAACTTGATGTTTAGGAGAGTGCTCATAAGGAAACCTACCCAAGGAGAACCCAAGCAGAGGAGGGCTCTTTTTAGAGTCAGATGTAAGATTCAAGGCAAAGTTTGCAAAGTTATAGTTGATTCAGGGTAAACTGATAACATCATATCAGATGAAGCAAAAAATAAGCTTAAACTTGCGAAGATTTCCCATGCAAACCCGTACAAGGTGACTTGGTTGAATCAGGAGTAGAGTGTGTTAGTGAATGGGAAGACATGGGTGGATTTTTCTATTGGAGGCTATAAGGACAAGGTTCTTTGTGATGTCCTACCCATGGATGCATGCCATCTCTTATTGGGAAGACCTTGACAATTTGATAGGAAAGTTCTCTATGATGGAGAAGAGAACTCCATTGCCTTCAAGAAAGAGGGAAGGACATTCAAGATTCAATCTTTAACAAAGAATGAAGAAGGAACTTCTAAGAGACCTAGTGTGTTGCTTAGTAGTGCTAAAGAGTTCCTACATGCATTGCATGATGATGAGATAGTGGGATGTGCCATTATGGTGAAGCCAAAGGAGGATGAAAAGAAGTTGCAAGCAGAGACACCTTTAGAGGTGAAGCAGATGTTAGAAGAGTTTAAGGACATTGTGAGTGATGGAGCACCTACAACACTTCCTCCAAGAAGGGCCATAAGTCATCAAATAGACTTTGTACCCGGTGCATCTCTGCCTAACAAAGCAGCCTACAAGCTTACCCCTGACCAAAACAAAGAAGTGGCAAGACAAGTGCAAGAGTTATTGGATCAAGGATTGATCAAGAAAAGTATTAGTCCATGTACAGTCCCGATGGTCTTGGCATCCAAAAAAGGAGGAAAATGGAGACTTTGCACTGATTCAAGGGCCATCAACCGGATAACTATCAAGAATAGATTTCCAATTCCTAGGATCGAGGATTTGATGGACTGTCTAGGAGGGGATATGTATTTTTCCAATTTAGATCTCAAAAGTGGTTATCACCAAATAAGAATTAAGGAGGGTGATGAGTGGAAGACCACTTTCAAAACCATAGATGGGTTATAGGAATGGCTCATCATGCCATTTGGGCTTACCAATGCCCCAAGCACCTTCATGAGGTTGATGAATGAGGTCTTGAAGGACTTCATAGATAGATTTGTAGTGGTGTATCTAGATGACATACTCATCTATAGAAAAACTAAAGTAGAGCACCTTGAGCACTTAAGGTTGGTCTTGAAGAGACTACATGAGGAACAATTGGCTATCAACTTAGAGAAATATGAGTTCATGCAGCAAGGACTAGTCTATTTGGGTTTTGTGGTGTCCAAGGGCACTTTGAAAATGGACCCAAACAAGGTGGAAGAAATCTTGAATTGGCCTACCCCTGAAATAGGGACTGAATTTAGGAGTTTCCATGGGTTGTCCCAATTCTATAGGAAATTTGTGAGGATTTTCAGTGGTATATGTGCACCAGTGCTTGACACCATCAAGGGAGGACTCAAGACTAAGTTCACATGGACTGAGGCAGCTAATAAAGCATTCCAAACATTGAAGCAAGAGGTAGCTACCAAACCTATCTTACTCTTGCCTACTTTTGACAAATTGTTCACCATTGAATGTGATGCAAGTGGTGTAGCAGTAGGGGGTGTATTGAGCCAAGAAGGAAGGCCTGTGGCATTCTTCAGTGAGAATCTCAATGAATCAAAGAAGAGGTATACTTAGAATTGTATGCATTAGTACAATCCCTCAAGAAGTGGAGGCATTACCTTCTGCCAAAAGAATTTGTAGTATTCACAGATAATCAGGCCTTGAGATATATCAATACTCAAGAAAAGCTTAGCAATAGACACTTGAAGTGGATGGAGTATCTCCAATCCTTTACCTTCACTATCAAACACAAGAAGGGGCAGCTCAACAAGGTAGCAGATGCCTTGAGTAGGAAGCTTTTGACTATCCAAGAAGTTCAGTTGCAGAGCATTGGAATAGCAAGTTTCAAGGATCTATATGAGGAGGATGAAGACTTCTCACAAGCCTACAAGGTGTCCCAAGAGTTTGAGAACCACTTCCATGGTGAGTATGCAGACTATACCCTTCAAAATGGATTATTGTTCAAAGGCAATTAGCTATGTGTGCCCAGAGGATCCATGAGGGAAAATCTGATTCAAGAGAAGCATAATGACAGTCTAAGTGGATATTTTGGCATAAACAAAACCATGGAGTTAGTACAAAGGTACTATTTTTGGCCTAAGCTAGCAAGGGATGCGAGAAGATATGTTGAGCAATGTGGTGTGTGCCAAACAGCTAAAGGAGGTTCAAGCAATGTAGGGCTCTATCAACCTTTGCCAGTTCCAAATAGGCCTTGGGAGTGTGTGAGCATGGACTTTGTGGTTGGACTCCCTAAAACAAAATCAAGTATGGATAACATCTATGTTGTAGTAGACAGGTTCTCTAAGATGAGTCATTTCATACCATGTAGAACTACTCATGATGCAAGCTATATAGCACATCTCTTCTTCAAAGAGATAGTAAGGATTCATGGGCTCCCATTGTGCATTGTGTCAGATAGGGATAGCAAGTTCATGGGTAATTTTTGGAAAACCTTATGGAAAAGGTTAGGAACTAATCTCTCATTCAGTTTAGCATACCATCCTCAAACTGATGGTCAAACAAAAGTTATAAACAAAGTGTTGGGCAACTTGCTAAGGTTTTTGACCAAGGAGTATGGGCAGACTTGGGATCTTGTCATTTCTCAAGTAGAGTATGCCTACAATGATAGTGTGAATAGGGCCACAGGAAGGAGTCCATTTGAGATTGTATATGGGAGACACCCTAGAGGAGTGTGTGAACTAAGAGACCTTGGTTCCATGGAGATGTAGAGTGGCCAAGCATAAGACTTCACCCAAACCATTAAGGAAGTCCAAGAACAAGTCAAGAAGGCTATACTAGAGTCCACTCAAAAGCTAAAGGCTAAGGTAGATGAAAGAAGAAAAGAAGTACAGTTTCAGATAGGAGCCTATGTGATGGTTCACCTAAGCAAAGTAAGGATGTAGAAAGGCATGCCTACTAAGCTCCAAATGAGAAGAGTAGGGCCTTGTAAAATTCTGGACAAGTATGGTGAAAATGCATACAAGGTGGATTTGCCATTAGATTTGGCTATCTCATCAGTGTTCAATGTTGTTGACCTGGTCCTATTTAAAGGTGATCCACCACAGCAAGCTAAAGATCAGTCAAGGGTGCTACAGGACATAGACACCAATGCCATGCCAAAGAAGAAGCAACCCATAGCAGAGCAGGTTTTGGAATCCCGGGTGAAGAAGGCTACCAGACATCAAGTATATATGGAAAATTTAGCCAAGTGGGTAGATCAACCAAAGTCTGAAGCCACCTGGATTGAAGAAAGTCAGTTCAAGAAGCTAGGCATAGACTTAGCTCTTCTTGACCCCAAAGTACCCTAGTTTGTGCTAAGGGGGAGTACGGTGCAGGAGCACCCTTATAAGGGCTCCCACCAGTCCTAAATTTTGGTTTGTGGAAGTGCCTAATGAAGGCTTGTATTTAGAATAAGAGCTTGTAGCTCATTTGGTGTGTCTAGACCTAGCTTAGGTCCTAGAGTCATAGTTGGTTTTCCAATTCTGATGGTACAGTGACTCAAGGCATGATGTCATCCTGAGGTCACTGTCTATTTTTAATAGTCATAGTCTTAAAATTGGATTTTGGGATGTTTTAGCACAAGTGTGCCATGTAATAGACCTTGGAATGGTCTTAGGAGATTGAGCAAAAGTTGCTCAAGCAAGAAAAAGTTTCTTAAAAAGTTGCTAGCAACTTTTACTAAGGAAGGTCTTAACCTTACCAAAGTGGCTCCAAGCTCTAACTCAGCTCTAATCCCATGGAGTCTATTTATGACTAGAAAAACCCTAATTCAAGGGTTGGTAATGTTTGTGTATGGCTTTGTACGGAAGAACTAGACTGTGACTATGAAAGTGTGTGCCAGTCAGTACTAGTTGGCATGATTGGAAGGAGTTAATGAGAGGTTTGTGAAAGATTTGCAATTGTAATTGATATTAGTGTATATTATTTCATTTGTGTGTGCTTAGAGTAGTTGTTTTGATTTCTGGTGTGTGTTTTTGTATTTCTTTTGTGACTGCCAGTCCCCTGTCTAGTTTGAAGGGGTTTGTAATGTAGGGCCTGTAGCTCCTATCCCCATCGTGGAAACACCATGGATCGCTGGGATATGGTAGCACAAACCATACCCTATATATATATGTGCAAGCAGGACCGTAGATAGCATGTGCAAGAAATTATAAGACCAAGCCCTAGGCGAGACTAAGCAGTGCCCGACTAGGTGTGGTCAGTAGAGAAGGAGCTCTAGAAGACAAGGGAGTGAGTTTCAAGCCTAGCTCTTTTGAGGGAGTCAAGAGACATGAATGAAGGTTCATTTTTGTGAAGGAGAGAGTTTGAGCAATCTAGTAGAGGTGTTGTTGAAGATAGATAAGACTTGTGACTCAGGGAAGCCTAAAAAGCCCTAAAAAGCCCTAAAAACCCTCATCTTTAATGGAAGTGTTGTACGGACAGTTGGAGACCCAAAAGCCTAAAAATCCTTGAGGGTTGACAATTTGAGTAGAGGTTCCTTTGGAACAGTAGCTTTGGTTTTGTGGAAGAAAAGGGTCAAAAGTCCTACAAACCTGGGAAGGAGGCCTAATTGGGGCTCTCTCTAGTAGCCCTATTTTGTGAAGAAACTATGAAATTAGGTATCAACCCATCTTCACTAACATCTTGGAGTTTCTTAATGTGATGCAAAAACACCTTAAAACTCAGCTTTACCCTTGTCAGAGCTTGTGGAGTTGAATGAGCCTTGAAAACCCTTATAGGCCTAAGTAAGGGAATGAAGCTAGGAAGAATGCTAGCAAGCTTGCAAGAAGGAGAGCTACCCTTGGTGGAAAGATTGGGCTAGGTCAGGGGATCCTAGAGTGAATCAAGAATCCTATAGACCATAGTGGGTGTCAAGAGCACTCTAGGATCCTAACTAAGGATCAGGGAGCATAGACTAGCTAGTCTATCCCAATCTCCCCATCAGGTCGTGTTCTTATGATGATGAGAGAAAAGGTGACTCCGAGCTGTTGTTTAGGTACAAACATCTATAGAAAAAATGGGTCCCCAATGAACTTCTTTCAATAAACACTAATTTTTGTGTTAAAGAGAGGATATATCGCATAGCACCATCTTCATTACATGGTTTGGGCCTATTTTCCATGGATGGCATAAAGGTCTCTTACAACAAAGTTGTCGAATTGATGGAGTATGTTGGACCTTGTTATGATTATAGTAGCTAGATGCAGATTGTTAAATATAAAAAAATTGTATGTGTAGGTATGCACTCGCAACAAATTATATACAACAAAAAGTCAGTGAACAAAGTAAAACAGTAGCTATATACGTTGATGGAAGACCCAAAGCATCAAGGAATATTTTAGGTTTTATAAATAGTACATGACCTGCGTCAACTAAGAAGCAACCCAATTGTATATTTGAGGCGTGCGAGGGAAATCAAGTATTTTTATGTGTGATCAAATCAATACGTGGAGGCGAGGAGCTGCTTATCGACTACAATTTGAATCGCATAGATACAAAAAGCCCCATCACTATCATGGACAAAGTGGTACACATTTTGCTAATTGTCTATTGTTCAACGTAACTTAGAATAAGAATACATGTGTTTTAACATGTTTGAATGTTTTTTTTTGAAATACAGAACTATAGTATGGATCAACAGCCACATGATATGCACGGTGGCAATAGTTCTTATGGGACTTCTTCCCGATAGGTAAAACTCGTTGTTGCTGTACAAATGCACATACAAGAAAAATGTTAATGTGTATTTTTTTTTTATGTTAATGCATTATTTTTGTTGTTCTACTTTTTTGGATTGCTTTTAAATAAAGGGATAATAATATTGTTCTCACAAATAAGTGTTGATAAAAAAAAGGAAAGGAACAAGTAGTCCATGAGAAACCGTAGAATGAGCAAGATCCATTTGATGTTGATTTTTTATTAGAGGTTAATCTTGTGGTTGCACTGGAAAGGGTCCTTAGTGCAATATCAAAAGACTTAGCTCGAATGGAAAATATTCAACCTTGCACTCCTGAAATAAAGAGGGTAGCAGATATGTTAATTGGTCGTGTTCAGAACTATAGAGTAAGTATTAATCTAATTTTTAATTATAACAAAAGTTCAATAATGATTTGTATAGTATACTATTTTATTTATGTCATTAACTAAAATATATATGTTTTCTCTTTACAGGGGATCCTAAATAGATTAAAGGGCATTACCTCAGATGGAAATACTTTGGATGGTACATTGCATGTTTTATCCTCCATCTTGTCCATGGTTATCCATATTTTTTGATGCTCTAACAATATTTTTGTTCAGCACCTGCTATTGAACCTATGTTGAGTATGACGCCTGGTACGAGGATCAGATCCACAAAGTTCCACTTGCAATGTCAGCAACACATAGCATGACCACATATGTGATGGAAACACCTACTATTGGTAAGTAGACTCCTCTTTTTCTCTCTTATTTATCATGTGTTTATTTCACTTGAACTATATATTCTTTTTTAGGGGGCATTTTGTAATATTGGATTCATTTTATGTAGGAGGCGATGACGCAATTCCTGGATGTACTTGTGTTAAATGTATGGGAACAATACAGTGTGATCAATTGATCGTGAACAATGAAGATGGACTTCCCTTGAGAGTAGCCCAGCTTCCAGGTACTTTAAAGACTGCTCCTTTCTTTTACTATACAATATAATACTCATAATGTAATGCACTAACCCCCTGTGTGGTCCCTTGCAATAACTAATTATAATAATCTTGTAATTATCTTGCAGGGAATAATCTATTTTATGAAAAACTTAATGATGAATGTTTGCGCATTTTCGGGCCGACCATACGCACATGGTATCATATTTTGATTTCATTGCAAGATTAGATTTCATTTCATCCCTTTCTTCAAGTATATTAAAATGTAGCTTCACTAATTCATTTATGAATCTAACAATTTTTTTTGTAAAAGGTGGTCAGTACAAGATAAAGGGTTAAAGAATAAACTCATTGACTCTATGACATCACTTTTTGGACCCAAAGTCTTTCATAGACTTAGACTCCTTGACAAAGTAGACATTGTTTTGAAGTATATTAGGGACAACTACAAGAGCCAAATAGAACACAACCCTTATTACGAGCGGCCTCCCTATATTCCCATTAATGAGTGGGAGGATCTTAAAAAGGGTGCACTTGAGAGAAGTGCAAGACATAGTGGACAAGTAGTATCACCCGAGGAAATAAGGTACGTGATAATGTTAATAATGAAATTATGTACTATTTACTCTTTGTACTTATGTGATCTAACATATTTCAAACATCACATAGGTTGCCAGACACAAAAAAGGTAACAACAACAAGAAAACAAAAGCATGGGCAATACAAGCTTGGCTCGGGTGGATATTCAAAACTTGCTACATGAGTTGTAAGTATTAGTAAATGAAAAATCATATGCAAATATTTATAATTAAATTTCAATCAATTTAGTTTTGATGAAATTCACTACAATAAAAATTCATGATACCAATAAAAAATGCAGGCCTTGGAGTTCAAAAAACTGATTACAGAAGAGGACAAAAAAATAGGCTACAAACAAGGCTATAAAGTCGTGGCTGAACGATACCGAGCAATGAGTGCACAAGGTTCTCTTGCTAGATCTGTTGATTAGGTAAATAAGCCAATTAATTTTTATTTCAAGTTGAAAAATTTACAAATTACTGTATTTGATGTTAAGTTCCAACATAAAGTGAATATATTTTTTTTAAGGAAACATTGATTATATATTTGTTTAAAACTTTAAAGTGAATATATTTATATGTATTAAACTAAATGATTAACATTTCTCAGTATTTGTCTTGTATTTATATGTATATATTGTTGATAAATGCACTAATTATTTATATTTGAATGCAGCCTGCTGATATTGATACTGCACCAACCGAGAACGATGGAGGCATCGATTCTAATGTGAATTGTAGTACCCAAGGTATACAGTTTCTATTTGAATTTTGATTAATGAATATTTAATACAAGTAAACATGTTAAATTGAATTTGGCATAGTAATAAAAAATTAATTATAATGTGTTGGGATTAATAAAACATTTTGTATTGCAGTTGTAGGGGATGTAGAGTTTGTTCCCAATGAGAGTGTTGGGGTTCAAGCCGCCAGGCAAGATGATGTGGTTGGACAAGGTAAAGAGCATCATGTTTATGTTTTTTAAAGTATATATTGAAATGCTTGTAATAATAATGAATATATTTTTAAATTAACCCCAATTATGATAATATGTTTTTAATTAATGAAGACTTTTATTTGTTATTGCAGAGGAACCACCTTTGCAAAGGACAGTGAGGTCACGCGCACGATCGAGAAGAAATGACGATGTGGACATGGATATGCCTCTGCAATAGTATAGGGAAGTAGAAAAAAAGAAAAAGCCAAAAAAAATGATTCTCATTTATGCAACTTATTTGATAATGACTGATGTTTATTTCTCAATGTTTATTTGATAATGATTGATGTTTATTTACACGTGTTTGAGCTTAGTTCCATGTTTTCTTTCATTCTCGCATTTGAAATGTTAATGGGCTGCATACAAAGGTATGTCGTAAGTCTATAGGGTTTTCTCCCTCCAAGCGTATTGTTTCTATTATTGTTTCATCTACTCTTCTCAAAAAATCTATTTATCGCTACTAGAAACACCGAGTTTCCTTTTATACACTGTTGTAATGTTGGAGGGGTTTTCGCTAAATTTTAGTGGATTTCATATTTTGGGAGAAATTAGTATTAGAATGTTCAATGGGTTCTTTTCTAAAACACACTACTTGAACAACAACAAAACTTGTAATACAAATGCTGATTGCAACTACCAAGTTAGAAGCTTCACAAAAAACCTTAAATCGTTATCTTGTCTAGAATGGTTAATCAATTGTTTAAGGTGGATTAGTTTTGATGATGAGACATGCCATTTTGATTCTTGGAACTTGATTTGTAATCGTAAGTGATGGAGTTGAGGGGAGATGAAGGAATACCAAATAGTGAATTTGAAAATTTTCATTAGAGAAATTTCAGTGGAGGTCTGATCAATAGAGAAGATAGTAATGACCACAGGAGAATGAATAGTGGTTATAGTTGTAGTGGGGAAGAAAGTGGAGGCCATCCATGAAGAAACTTTCCGACAGAGATGGTGTACAAGAAACAAAGGAGACTAGTGTACTTTTTAATAATAACAAAAGTTCAATAATGATTTTAGATGTTAACTGTTACAGTCTCTTGGTTTCAGGCAATGCAGAAGGAGACACCTAGTTCAATATTGAATCTCAATTCATATACATAGGATATTAGGTGGAGCTAAAAAACACAACAGGGTTGCATTTTTTATAGAGGTCTTTAATTGCGTATTTTAAGTTATAGACCATCGCAAACATTGTAATTTTGACCTATTAAAAAATGTAAACGTGTTGTGTTTTCTCAACTCCATCTACTATCTGTGCATATTCTGCTTGTGTTGCACACGCATTCTTGATTCAAAGTGGGAACATATTATATTCGATGTGAGGGAGAGAAGCCAAACACATAAAGAACATGCAAATAAACATGACAGCTACAAAACATAAATGTAGGTATCACAATAGGTGAGAAACATAAATGTAGGCATCATGGTCACAATTGTTTGGAGACACAACATAATTGAATGCTATACCTAGAGGATGCAACACAACCACTACTCTTGCAGTTCTAAGTTGACACTGGGGGATCCAAAAACCATATATAGATTCTTTATCTTTGGTTTTTGGATCCTGCAGTGTCCACTTAGAACTATAGAAGTAGTGGTTGTGTTGCATCATCTGGGTATAGCATTCAATTATGTTGTGTCTCCAAACAATTGTGACCATGATGCCTACATGTATGTTTCTTAGTTGTTGTGTCCCAGGACCCCTTATGACCCTTTATGACCATTTACGATCCCTAAGAATACATCTTAGAGGTCTTAAAGTGTCGTAAAGGGTCATAAGAGGATCCTAGGAGGGGCCAGATGAGCTTCCACCTTCACGCGGTTAGCCTTGTTAAGTAGAGAATGTTAAACTATTATCGAAACAAAGAGAAGCTCAATAATTTAAGATCCCAATCAACATACGACAAATATATATTTCTTTTTAAAAAATAGTGTGAGTCATCGCAATTACGACGGAAACCAAAGAGTAACCGATGACAAAACTAAAAGAGATGGCTATCTGTTGGAAACATCAATCACTTCAAGGAGAAATGATCATTTCAGCTCACCTCAAGAATTCTTGACCCAAGATCAAGTCATATCAATCCATCTAAATGGCTACCAAATCAACAGATCTCTTCCAAGAACCCAGTCACAAAGAAACACCACAGACCGCACCGTGAACCCGCTATGAAGAGGCATCCAATGTCTCATAAGTCACATCAAATGAGCCAGTTTCTGTAATCCAAGTCTCTCAGCTCAGTTCACCAAGAATAAAACTTCTTCGAAGTCATCACAGACACCATAGTGATCTACAAATTTCCATTGTGCAAGTTCTACAAGTCAAGTCACTGCTACACTCCATAGGAACAAAGCACATACAATTCAAACCAAAGAAGTCAAGAAGTCACTCGAATTAGATCCAAATGCAATCAGGTTTGCATATATCCCACAAATACATCAGGAAGAATGCATCTCTGATCGCCATACTAGCTTCTTGTCATCTACCAAATCTACTGCAAAGTCATCTCCAAATGACATAACCAAATCATGAGCATGAATAAAAGACCTCGACTCACCAAACCACCTTGCAAGTTGATCAAGATCCAAAATTAATGCAACTAGCTGGAACCAGATCTGCAAGAACACCGTTATGAATCGATACAAACTCGATCAACAAATATATATATATTTTTAAAAAATTGTGAATTCTGTCACAATTACGACATCACTAGAAAAGTGACAAAAATTTGTCAGAAACTTCCGACGCAAAACTACATTTCCATCGATAGACAATCTACCAACAACGGTTATCCGTTGGAACATTAGGATGCTTAACCATCGCATGTATAGCATTTCCATCGGTAAACTAACTTCATCCGACGTCTACCCATCAAAATTGGGATGGCTACAAATAGACACAGCGGTGTATTCACTGTGTTGAAATCCCCTTTTTGCGACAGCTATAGTCATCTTAATTACGATGCCAACCATAGCTATCATTTTTTTCGACTGCAAAACTACGACGTTGGGTGGTGTCATAATATCAATGGTAAACCATCCCAATTATGATGACCTGTCATTGGAAAAAGGTCCCAAATGTACTAGTGAATCATCCTTGTCTGAGGTGTCCACTCATATATTAGATTTTGGCCCTAGTTGCAAAGCTTGTTTATTTGAAATATTGCATGATGCTTTGCTAAGAGAAGATAGCACAAGTAGGTTGTGAAAATAAATGTCTTCTATGAACCTCTTTTAATCATTAGTAATTGTTCTTGCATGCAACGAACAATGTGTTCAATAAAACAATATTTTATTGGTTCTTTTCAAAATGAATATGAAAAGGCATTTCAAGAATGTTGCCACCCACTTCTTTGTTACTACCCAATCCCAAACAAAATGCTAGCAAGGAAATACTATCCTGTGCCCATTGCACAAAAATATCTTAATCATAAGGAGGCTTATGATCTGGACTCAGACTAGAACTGCTTGTTATTATTCCTCTGATATGAGAATCTCTTTGTGTTGCATCTAATTTCTCATAGTCCTCTGCCAGCTTTCCTAGGTCAATGTGCACGTTTGAGTTTTGTTGTTCAAACCCTAGGTTCAACAAACTAGCAAATTCACTCTTGATTATGGACAAAATTTCCTCCTGAGTATTTTTATTCACAATTGCTTTTCTATTTTCATCATAATTTTTGGTGCAGACCATGAAAATTTCTGGGCAAGGTAATACTTGAGGTAACGCCATGCGTATTGACCCAACAACCCACGCTCCAATTTTATTTGTCATTGCCTTTATCGTGTTGTTAAAGAAAAATAAAATTGTACCCTTATTTGGATCATTCCACTTATTTTTAAGTGCAAATCTAATTTCCATTATTCCCTTATTTCCATGGATAACAGGATCATAAATGTCATGGAATTCATTAGTGAAACCTAGTGTTTTAAGCAAATTGTGGAAGTTTATTATCTAACTTGGCCTTTTACTCATAATCTTATTCTTGATATATGTTTTTCCCATTGTGGTAAGTTGGTAACTGGTATCACTATTTACTCCTAGGAAAATTCAAATATTTATACACAGCTACAAGCCTACGATTTACAGGGGTGATTCAAAATTAAACCCTAATAGGCTAATTTTTTTCTATAATATAAAAAGTAAAGTTGTAAACCAAGAGATTTGAAAAATTTAAAATGCGGGACGTACTCGTAGGTGTTCAGGATTTTAGTAGTTACCTGTAGTTTCAATTTTTGCACACTATGACTGGGAAGAGAGCTGAGAGACTTTGTTGCTTTCCTCGAACCTCAATCCTCAACCTTGAAATTTAGAATCTGTAACCCCTTTCTAAATCTCCAAACTACTTATACTTATAAATGAAAAACTTAGATTGGAAACTTAAAGTGCAAAAATTGTACAATCTACAGTCGTCACACTTGTCACTGACCGTATGAGTGGACACGCGTCATGAATTCAGAATGAGTTTGCAAAAATGGGTTTTATTTTCCCTTTCGGTCTAAAATACAGCTTTGGTCGTTGATCTACAATCATCCAACGGTCATTGTTAGTCACTATCTAGTTTCATGGCCCCACGGGTCCCATTAACTCACCTACTCCCCTGACTCACCTCATGAGTCAGACGTCATCATCAAATGACATTGTTGGAAGACCGTAAGAGTGGAACGTGTTTAGTGACACGTATCATGATTCTAGAATGAGTTTGAAAAAATGAGGTTGCTTTTCCCTTTCATCCCAAAATACAGCTTCGATCGTTGATCTACAATCATCCAACGGTCATTGTTAGTCACTATCTGGTGTGGTGGCCCCGTGGGTCCCATTAACTCACCTAGTCACCTGACTCACCTCACGAGTCAAATGTCATCATCAAATGACATTGTTGGTAGACTGTGTGAGTGGAATGTGTTTAGTGACATGTGTCATGATTCCAAAATGGGTATGAAAAAATGGGGTTGCTTTTCCCTTTCATCCCAAAATCCATCATACATCATCGATCTGTGCTCATCCAATGGTAGTTATTTGCAATGGATATTGTTAAATGTTATAATGTTATTTTTTCCTTTCTAGATATAAATTAATAATGGCTAATAACATTTAAAGTTATTTAATTGAATAGTAACAATTTTAGCCAATCAAACTCAAAATGCACTATTTTTTTAATAATATTACATTGTAATAAATTTCATAAACTTAAGTCCCCTTTTCTACACGTTCTTGTTACTTTCCTTGTTACTTCAGCGAATTGGCAAAGCTGTTATCTCCTGATCTCGTAACAAGGCCGGAGTTAAGGTTAGTGTTTAGAGATTATGAGAATGTTGTGGTCGCTAACTCGCTAGGTCTCCTAATCAAACATGAGTTAAAGTAATATTTTTTATTGATTATATACTATACTTAAAGTTAAAATGATATTTTTTATTGATTATAACTTTAACGTTGATAATTATAATCACATATAATTCTCATACCTTATAATTAGAACACAATAAATTCTTGCTCTAACCTTATTAATTCATTTGTCCTTCAAAATTCTGTACATCTTTCATATTGAATGTACGAGTGTGTGAAATTGGAAAAAATGTCATGACAGGTAACATGTTACCCAAACTTAATGTCAGTGATAAGACATTTCTTTTATTAACTACAACTGTCTACATTGTACAACTGTGATACATTTTAAATATTCAAATTTAAAAATAGAAATACCATCGGCATCATTTCCTTATTTCTATTGAAACATACTTACAAGTTACATCATACATGTCTAATACATAGATAAAGCAACTAATTTTTAAAATATTGCAATCACAGAGAAGTCTAAGAACTATTTTTTGTACCCATAAAACACAAATTGAAATGAACTTGCAAAATTTTCATTATTTTTTTTCATAAAATTATAATTACATTGTCCACTTCTAGTACAAAGAGAAACCTACTATAAACAAAAAACCCAAAAACGTAGTATGTTTTTATAAAAAAAAAAATGCTACTAATTTTGCCCTCTGGCTCCATCTAAGTAGAATTTTGCAGAGAGGATTAACTGTGATAATTCATTGAGCCACCCGTATTGCCCTACCTGAGCCTCCACTTTGTTAAGCAAAAACCACTTTCTGAGAAAATCCCTAGCTATCAATGCCCATTTCCTATGGCGCTTCAACTGCCCAACATTCATGCCCAATAGAAAAGGTTGCATGGCCACATTCTGGCCTAGGAGGAGAAGCTTGGGTATTTCACTTGCCCAAGGGATCCCCACCCCTATTTATGCAAACACAACAACATGAACCTTGTCCCCCAGGTATTCTTCTTTAAAAACCCTCCTCAGCATCATTAACATGTCCACCTTCTCTCCTCCAAGGTCGAGAAGAGATGCCAAAAAAATGGATGTAATGTCTGTGTTGACCCGATGCCTATCTTCATTGTGTAGAAACTCTCTGCCCAACACCATTTTAATAGCCTCTATTACGAAAGGCCCACCCTCCTTACAAATTGATTGTAAGGTTTCATCTGAAAAGGAATCCAAAAAGGCCTTCTGGGCCTCCTTAGATGTGCATCTAAGCCTAATTGGAGTGTCAATCTAAAACTTCAGAAACCTTAAAAACAAATTATTTGCAAAGTGCAGACTAATGACCTGAACAAACAAATTATCTAGCAAAGATGAATCAAGGAATAATGAAGCTAGATCGTCTATAAATAGCCCTTCAATCCTTGATCATTACTTCGCAATAAATTATTCTTTCTTTAATGGTATTAAATCCATTCTCTTTAATATGTCGCTAAATATTTCATGTAAATATTTCCCCTAAATGCATGCGTGTGAGAAATTAATTTTTTTTCCTTAATCTTTCATATTTGGCAGTAAATCTTTCCCATAAATGTAAAACTGTCAGAAATCAGTTATATCGTCTGTACAAATTTGGAAGTGGAATGTGACAAGCTAAAGAATGTCGCTTGTCACTGACAAGGCATTTATTTCTTATTGAATTAAGAGTTAAAAGTTGCACTATAGGACCGTGATTATTGATACCAACATGTGTACCCTATAGTCTGCAGAGAAGTTGACAACCCTAATTTGATATGTGTCAACATTCCGGTGACTTCTTGGACAACTCTGTTTCTTTCAAGAAATTGGGGCCGAAATTAAACTTCAACCATTGATCTTGGATCATCAAATGGTCTCAAATAATACATTTAACATTATAAAATAATGTATGTATGTTAGGTTACGTGTCCGTGTTATGTCCCATCTTTTGAAAATCTCCAATAATTTTTTTTTCCCCATAATTAAAGAACAATTAGCCAATAAAATAAATAAATTTTCAAAAGGGACATAACATTCACCAATACAATTTTTTTTGTCCCTTCAAACGAAAATCATTCACCTCATATATTATAATTTTTACTTCAAAAAAAAATTATTCGCCTCATATAATATATATATCTCCCCCACATGACTATATAATTCACCAGGAATTTATGAAATTTTCATTTGGCAAGGAAAAAATTGCCAATACAAACTATGAAAAATCATGGATTTGAAAAAAAAAAATCGCCTGCATTAAAACAAATTCCCCCCTGAAATAATGTACGATTTGCCAGGATTTTACACTTTTTCCTAAAAGGGGGTTTCTTAAAGTTATCCCTGGTTGGGATTCCCCATATCTATTGGGGCATATTCAGTACAACACATTAAGGTTTGCAAGTCTATTTTATTGGAATGGGATGAGTGCCCTCTAAAACAATTCAACATTATAAGGCCTAGGTTTGACCATATCGGTACCTTTAGTAAGATCAAGGGTGCCTTCTACAGACATGAACCTCACCTTGAGGACCATTGGATAAATTGTTCCGATGACTATGAGGTACATATCTGAGATTACTATAGGTTATCCTTACAATTGGCACAACATGTTCCAGGAATACATATACCTTTGAGGGCCTGGGAGAAAGATACATAGGATGTTTTGGATCCACTATACAATCAAGTTAAAGTGTATAATCAACCAGTTCTGAATGTAGAAGTGTCGAAGCCTGAAAATGACAAAATATATTTCAAGGCAAGGCACGTGCTCTAGATGAAAAAGAAATGGGTACATAAGCCTTTCAAGATGGATCCAATGCTGATGAAACAAATGTGGAACCTCCCTCAAAGATTGACAAAGGGAAGGGAGTCAATATTAACATTCCCTAGCTCAAGGAAACTCCTCCACCAGTTCTAGGGACCACATATGGCCATGCAAGGAAGAAAACTATATATGTTTATGCCCATGATAAGTGTAGGGATAAGGAGAATGAAGAAAGTAAAAGGTTATACATATCATGCCACACCTCTAGAAAAAAATCTACCACCAACTAAGGGAACTTTCCTTGAAGTTCATATTCTTGGTAAAAGATGAGTACAATCATTAAACTCTATGTTCCCAAGGAGAAGGACCCACATGTAAAATATTTTTTTTATAGGAGATTAAGAAAAGGGGCTTTAATTTTTCCTACTCTTGAAACCTTACCTAAGAAAGAAGAGCCCAGTAAAGAGGATGTCCCTTTGGTTAGAAGAACAAGGCAGGCTACTGCAAATTTGAAATATGAACAACAAGAAGTAGGTGGTCCACAAGAAGCACATGGACATATAGTGGAGATAGAATCAAGTACGGAGCCTGATACAAATACACGAGATAGGTTGGGGACTGATGAGTTCTATGTATCATATTTTGAGAATCCTCAAGGATTTAAAGAAACACAAGAAATGGATATCTAGAAGTATCAATACAACCTAATGTGCAGGTGCTACCTCTACTTCACATTGAAGAAGGTCTTGCAAACAAGGTATCAATAGAACTAGAGGTACAAGTTGAAGGGGTTGATCAATGAGGAGAACAAGTGGATGAACAAGGTGAAATGGAAATTGCTACTCAGTCTGGGTTAGAGGAAGGTGAAATTGACACAAGTGTAAAAATTGATGAACCTAAGGGTGATGAGTTAGTTTAGGTTCAAAACCAATCACATGCACAACCTCCTCCGAACAATGCATAGGTTGAAAATCTTCCACAAGAATCCTGACATTTTCCTCCATCGTCTTCACAGGTTGAGGACATCTAGGAAGAAGTCTGAGACATTCCACACGTCACCATTCCTTCCTCGGCTCAAGCCTAGGTCACCATTCCTTTGTTCACTCCACAAGTCTAGAATCATTCACCTACTTCCACCTTGCAAACCCAACTAGAAGTACAAGTAAAGCATGGGCACATGTGAAAGGTTTATAAGAGGCCACTTATAGGTTTATGGGCCGAACTTGTAGTGTTTTTAGAAGAAGAGGGGGGAAGAGAAAATACTCTGGAATATGTACCTATGGAACAAGAAGAGGGAGAAGAAACACCAAAAAAATTAGGACTTGGGGAGGCCCTGGAGAGAGAAAAAATCAAGAAAAGGAAAAAGATGAAGGGAGAAAGGTGGGACATAAATGTTAATCATAGTCCCATATGAGCCACTTATATCCTCTTCAAGCCTACCTGGTTGGCGAGGGAAGTCCAGCCTTGAAAGAGGACTTGCATAGAATCTGAGGATGTTGAATTTTCTCTATTGGGTCAGGCATTCCATTCAGGAGAGCCCAAGCGGAAAGCCCAAATAATGTCATATGTGACTAGGGATAATAGTGAGAGATGGAAGGTGCAAGTAGCAATACCTCCTCCTAATGTCAATATTGAAGAAATAACACCAAAAGATTCTGTAATGGAGGAAATAGATTTAAGAGAACTTACTAGAGAAGCTCGGAAGGCATTAGCAACATTAGGAATTAAGAAGTTATTTAGTTATTTATAGGAGGATGAGACAGAATTGCAGGGTCTCCATTGGTAGAATAAAGTCCTTAGGGACTGTATTATGAAAATAATTGGTCCCATTGATCAAAATAATACAAAGGCCTCATTACAGGCCGCCATGGAAAAATGAGCAACACCAGAATCTTTAGGTTTCTCTCATTCTTTTCTAAGGTGTGTTCAAATTGGAGGTCAAAATTTGAGAGATTTATAATTGAGACCATTTAGATTGTTTTGAAGCATTTTTGAATAATTCTTATTGAAGTGACATGGCTTATTAATTTGATTGAGGGAGAACAGAGAATTGATAATAAGATAAAACAGTGGCAATAAGCACTACAAGATTTGAAGATTATAAGAAAACAACACATTCAAATTTTGGTTAAATTATACAAGGTGAAGAGTTGGATAATTTTGATGAGTGGTTAGTACCATTAGTGTCACCATCAAAGGTTATCAAAAAAGATTGGAAAAGATTGAAAAGAGGAGAAAGGATGTTATGCAATGGGTAGAGGAGATAGAAATATTCTTTGGTAGAATTTACTTGGAATAGTATGAAGATGAAAATATTTTTGAATAATTCTTATTGAAGTGGCATGGCTTATTAATTTGACGGAGGGAGAACATGGAATTGATAATAAGATAAAACTATGGCAACAAGCACTGCAAGATTTAAATATTATAAGAAAGAAACACTTTCAGATTTTGGTAAAATTATATGAGGGTGAAGAGTTGGATAATTTTGATGAGTGGGTTAGTACCATTGGTGTTTCCATCAATGGTTATCAGAAAATCTTGGAAAAGATTGAAAAGAGGAGAAAGGATGTTATTCTATGGGTAGAGGAGATAGATAAATTCTTTGGTAGATTTAACTTGGAATTGTATGAAGATGAAAACAAAGAAAGGTTGTATTCTACAAGGAATATTGTCCAACAATTTGAAGGAATTATGGCTGCAATAAATATGCCTGATGAAGACATATTTATTACAGCCACATTGAAGAGATCCAAGTATTTGGTTCTAATCTCACTTCATTCTGATACTCCTATAGAGTTATTTTGTTGTCATTAGTTTTGATAAAGTCATATTGATTCTCAAAGTTATTTGGTAATGAAGGATAGTCAAGTCAGTAAAACAAATAAGCTATTTGGTAAAGGGAAGTAAGGAAAAAATAATTTTGGTAAAAGGAATAAGGAACATACGTCAAACAAGGTAAGACAAGCACCGAGCACTAATCAATTACCAAGAGTTACAATAGTTACCAAGCCGAGAGAACATACATGTTACCGAGAAAGATAAAATGTATTACCGAGGAACACAGGCTGACACAAGAAGAATCTATAGATACATTGAATTTGGACACCGAGCAGAAAACATTTTACAAATCTCAAGGAAATTGTTTGATAAAGCATTGGAAATTTAAATATGATGATTTTGCATGATTACAAGGTAAGATCCACTAATGAGAATCAAGTCTAATACATGCATTAGAGATGTAACATTGGTAGCACCACTTAAAGAGATGATTCTAGAACATTTCCATCACTTCTAGATCGAGTATAAACAATCAGTATGCAAAGATGAGTGTGTGTATGTGCAAAGGATAAATTGCAGAGAGATGGTGATGAACATTCAGAGATAAGTTTGAGGTGATAAGTAGAGAAGCCACCGAGTAATAGAGTAGTCGGAACAGAGTTATGAATGTGATACATAGTTGAAGCCACTGAGTACTAAAGTGGAATTGTGAGCAAAATAAAGTATGAGGTAAATTGTTATTGAACATATTGAGTTTGACAAGCATATGTTGATGCAAGCATTACAAATAGTTTATGTAATGATTATAGTGTAATCAGAATTGTAAAAGCTCTTAATTGAGTAGGACCTAACAATCTTAAATTGTAAATCCTTTAACAAGGTACATCTCTTAGATTAGAGTTGTAAAATCCTTTAGCAAGGTAGATTAAATAATTCTTTATACTCTTAACAGGGTAAATACTCTTAACTGGGTAAGCTATCAGAAATAGCTAAACTTTAATTTGTAGCTCTAACCAAGCAAATTTTTTTACTGCAGTAGTGAAGTGTTGTGGATGTCATCCCTACTATAGTTTTTTCGTCTAACCAAGGATTTCTGCGAAACAAAAAATCACGGTGTTATGAGTTGTGTTTCATGATATTGTTTTATATGTTTTATGTTGTTATATGCAAAGTTAACAATTCGGTGAAGGGTTAGAAAATAGATAAAAGTTTTTGAGTACTAATTCACCCCCTCCCCTCTTAGTACTTAACTTTCCATAAATTAATCCAACAATTGGTATAAGAGAAAAGTATCTTATTCAAAAGTTTAACCACTTGAGAGGAAAGATCTGAAGAGATGGAAAGCTATAGGTATGAAAAAGTGATTGATAACATGAACATGGAACTGAGGATAGAAAATGACCAGATTGATGAACTAAGGAGGAAAATGAAGCATTCACTTAACAAGAGAAAGGAGCTAGCCATCAATTGAAGGATACACAAGATCGGGTTGAAGAACTTGAAGAAAAATCAGAGGGAAGTATGTCTGATGAATCTGAATCTGCCATATCAGAACTGGTTGAAAAGAACAAAAACCTAATTGATTGGGTAAAAGCAATGAAAAGAGAACAAGAAGCTCAATCGATAAGAATGTGTGAAGTTCTAGAACAAAAGAGAAAATCTGAACATATAAAGATCAAGGAAGAACATAATTTTGTAAATGAGGAAGAGGTTGTGATCAAGGATACACACCTCTTGCATAAGAAAGAATCCCAAATTAAAAAAAAATCTTTACAAGAAAAGAATGGTACATGATAAACAAATGCAACTATACTAAGGAGATTATATCCTTAGAAGAAAAAAGGAAGATGAAAAACATGAAACCTTGTCCCCAAAATGTGAAGGCAAGAGAAAATATAATACATTATACACTCTCAATGATAACTCTTTTATAATAGATATGTACTTTAAAAAATAAGTTGTAAACTAGGATGCAAATATCCTAGAAAGAGAAGATCCTAAAAACAAACATGTTTATGCAAGAAAGGACATCATATTGTAAGAGAAACAAGTCAACAAGGGGATAATGAATTATTTGCAAAAGGAAACATACTCAGACCCTAAATGGAGGGGATTATTTTGTGATAAACATTCCCTTTGAGGCACGAAAAAGATTGTTAAGAAAAGATGTAAGTATCTTGCATGAAACAAAGAATCTCATGCAAGAAAGGATGTACCATCATAAAAAAAAATACCAATCCATGAAGAGGCAATGAAGAGAGGAAAATAAGGATTCCACAATATGAAAACTTAGTAGATAAATCAATTATGCAAGATGTGCACTTCCAAAAAAGGAAGAGATTTGTATAGAAGGATACCAATCCCATTAGAGAGAAAGATCCTTAAAAAATAAGTCCATGTGTAGAGGAACATAATAGTATAAAAGATGTAACCAACAAAGAGATAATGGATCAATTAAAAAGGAAAAAATATATGAAATAGAGAGACCTTTCCCCCTAGGTGAGGAAACAAAGAAGAAGGCCTATTGTGATGCTCACAATGCACATTATACAAAGAAAAGAGCCCCAAATAATGTAAGCTACTAATATTACATAATGAAGAGGAACATAATAGGATAAAAGAATTGCTAAGGTATGTCTTTGATATCAAGAAAAAGAATAAGATCCATTGTTAAAGAAAGAAGAGACCTGTCTACCAAATCTTGAGAAAATTGTCTAAATTCAATACAATCAACAAGAGAATGTTTATTGCTGTGATGAAATTGACATAGAGATTCACCAATAATAGTTCTTTGATTCTTTGGAAAATTTTGGAAAGGAAATTGAATTTTCTGTTCATATTTGATTCTCCAAAATATTATTTTAGCTAAAGCCAATTGGTCATCAAAAGTAGGTGTGACAACAAATGGTGTTGGTAAAAGAATTTTAAGAGGAGGATGGTGTTGTGAAGAAGTAAAAGTAGTATTTTGAAGTATAAAACCTAGAGCACACCTAGTGACTTTTGTAGGAGGATATATAGGAACCTTAATACCTTATTCGTTAATGCCAAGACCTAACCCATCGCAACCTTGTTAAATAGTAATATCATATCCCACATTGTAATTGGATTTTAATTTAGAAGGTGAAAGAGATTCTTCTTGAAATTTGTGGAAATGTGTTGTATAAGGAGGAATAGGATCAGTAATGTTATCTATAGGAAGAGTTTGATCACCATTATTTTTGTCTTTAGGTGGTGAAGAGGAAGAAGGCTTATCAAAATCTTTGTGGCTATTTAATATTCTTTGAGAGAAATCATTAAGAAAATTCTTAGCATAAGAATTATGATTTGATAAAAGGGAGATTGTTTAATATCATCCAAGGAATTGCATAAACTATCCTCCCTAAGACTATCCATTAAGGTAGGTTGAGGAAGAGGATATCTAGATCTCACTGAAATAGGATCATTAGGAGCTAGCTTTATACCATCATGATCATTAGGCACTATAGGAATAGGATTAGGAAGATTTGTATTAGTATTATCCTTAGGCTCATTCACATGTTTGATACATTTTGTTAAAAATTGAATGATAAAACCACATGAAATATTAATAAAAGACTTAAAATATGCCCTATAAGAGAGAAAGATATTTGATAACATCATAATGGAACATGCAAAAATAA